>APFE031479588.1:2265-131820 GCA_000404065.3 Pinus taeda
AAAACGCTCGTTTAGGGCCTTAAAACGCTCCGGAAGTTCAGGACCCGAAAAACTGCTAAAAATAGTAAGTTGTGCTACAATTAAGGAAACTGAAAATGCTGAAAGAGACAATTGTGGGGGTCCAAGTGGGATAGGCGGGTGGCCACCAACATCCACCTGGATCAAGGAAAGAGGTTGTCCCAAAGGTTTGAGCTTGGAGATAATCATAGCTATGTATTCAAAGGACTTGAAAAACATCCATAGAGTTGGAATCGTAACAATGCACATCTCAGTAATGTTCTTTACGTACCAAGTTTGAAAAGGAATCTTGTTTCTATTTCTTGTTTGGAAAATAAAGGAGATAAAGTTTCTTTTGTGGATGAAAAAGTACTTGTTTGGTCAAAGGGCTCTAGTATAGATGACGCTAGTGTTATTGAGATTCATGATGGAAGACTATATAGACTTGTGATTCAACCAGCTCAAGCACTAGTACATGATGAATAAATCCAAGTGAGTTATGAAATAGAAGGTATGGACATCTTCATTATAGAGCATTACATGAGTTGAGTCAAATAGTTTCATGGGTTCCTGAACTACAGATAAAGAATGATGATGTATGCAAAGAATGTGCTCTTGGAAAGAACATTAAGGAACCATTTTCAAACAGTGACAATAGATCTAAGGAACCTTTGGATCTAATTCATTATGGTGTATGTGGTATGATGCCTGTGAAATCACTTGGTGGTTCGTTGTACTATGTGACATTTATTGATGACTTCTCCTGTAATACATGGATATATCTCTTGAATACTAAGGATGAAGTATTTGACAAGTTCCAAGAATTCAAAGCTGAACTGGAGAACTTGATAGGTAGGAAGATCAAGATATTGAGATCTGACAATGGAGGAGAATACACCTCAAAGGAGCTTGTTTCCTTCTGCAACCAAGATAGGATTAAGAGGGAGCTAATTGTCCCCTATAATCCACAATAGAATGGTGTAGTAGAACAAAAGAACAGGTCCATTGAAGAGTCTTTAAAGGCCATGATGCATGATTTGGACTTGTCGTTGTTCTTATGGGGGGAGGCATCACAAACAATTGTGTATATTCAAAATAGAAGTCCTCGTAAAGTTTTGGAAGGTATGACTCCTAAAGAAGCTTTCTCTAAAAGGAAGGCAGAGGTGGGACACATGAAAATATTTGGTTGTGTTGTATATATTCATGTTCCTAAGGATAAGAGGAATAAGCTTGAGCCTTTAGGAAAGAAAGGTATATTTGTTGGTTACAATGAATCATTGAAGGCCTATAGAATATAAAATCCAGAGCAACGATAAATTGAAGTCAACAGAGATGTTACCTTCAATGAGAAAGTGGCATTTTGGAAGTCTAAGGAAGTCTTTGTGGATTCCTTGGATGAAGTGAAGCAAGAGGCCTTAAGGGAGGAGCATTCGAGTTCTAAAAAATGTACTAGAAATCTAGAAGGGCCCCGTGATTAAGTGGAACCAGTTGTCGTCCTAGAGATTAGGAAGAGACCAACATGGCTCAGATCTATATTGGAAGAGGCAGATGGAAATACAACTCCTGTTGGCACATTTAAAGAAGTGAAGAAACCTAAGAGGTTCTCTAGCTACGTAAATCTCATGATAAGTCTTATTGATGTAGAATCTTCCATTTATGAAGAAGCAGTTAGCTAAAAGTGTGGAAGGAAGCAATGAATGAAGAGTACCAATTGATCATGAAGAACGATGTCTAGGAGATTGTGCCAAGGCCTAAAAGGAAGTCAGTGGTGAATTCCAAATGGATAGACAATATCAAACATGTTGTAGATGGTAGTATTGATAAATAAAAGGCGTGGTTTGTGGCCAGAGGATTTTCCCAGAAAGAGGGAGAAGACTATGATGATAATTTTTCTCCAATTTCTAGGTACACCTCCATTAGATCCATCATTTCACTTATCGCTTCATTGGGATGGAAATTGCACTAGATGGATGTGAAGACCGCCTTACTCAATGGTGTGATTGAGGAGGGGGTGTACATAGAGAAACCTCAAGGTTTTGAGGTACATGGAAAGGAATCTCATGTTTGCAGGTTAAATAAGGCATTGTATGGACTCAAGCAAGCGCCTTGAGATTGGTATGCACACATTGAAAACTATTTGACAAGACTGGGATTTACCAAGAGCAATGTTGATCCAAACCTTTAATTTAAGGTTGTGAAGAATGCACCTGTGATATTATTGCTATATGTTGATGATTTGTTTTTGACAGGTGTTGAGCCTCTTATCATTTAGTGCAAGAAGTAGTTGGCTTTTGTGTTCGATATGAAGGATCTCATGTTGATGCATTATTACTTGGGACTAGAAGTATAGCATAAACCTGACGAAGTCTTCCTTGGTCAAAGAAAGTATGTGTTGGAGATCCTTCAGAGATTAGGTATGATGGATTGCAAAGCCATGACAACACCTATGGTGACTGAATTAACGAAGTTAAGAGGTTATGACTCCATATTGGTAGATCCATCTAGGTACCACGATTGATTGGTTCGTTGATGTATTTGGTTAAAAATAGGTTAGCCATATGATTTGTTGTGAAAACGTTGAGCCAGTTCCAGGTTGAACAGAGGTATGCACATTAGATTGAAACAAAGCACATTCTGAGATATCTTCATGGTAATATGAATGATGGCTTGAGATATACTGCAAACAAGGATGTACAACTTCTAGGATATAGATGCAGATTGGGCTAGGATTGCTAAAGATAGGAAAAACAACTCGAGAGTATGCTTTAGCATGGGCTCCGCTATGATATCTTGGATGATCAAGAAGTAAAGGTCAGTTGCACTTAAAATTGCAGAAGTAGAGTACATCGCAACTAATGAAGCTTGTACTGAAGCAGTGTGGCTCCAGAAGTTGTTTGCAGGATTGTTCGACCAAGAGTTGGAATCGACGCTGTTACACTGCGATAATCAAAGTTGTGTGAAGCTTCAAAGAATATTGTGTTCCATGACAGGTCAAAGAATATTGAGATTAAAGACCACCACATTTGTGACATGGTTCAGAGGAGAGAAATAAGGCTTGAGTACATCTCCATCGATGAGCAAACAATCATTGTTCTAACGAAGTCATTGTTGAGAGATAAGTTCATGTAATTTAGAGACAAGTTGGGACTTGTGGAAATCACCCCTCGTTGAGAGGGAGCGCTGATATGTTTGCAACACAGATGTAAATTCTCCTGGTAGGGAGAATGGGTCCAAGAGGCATAGAATGCTCAACAGGTAGGGTTGAGTGAGTGCCTCTTGGAGGAGGACCCTGATTACACACCAGGATGGGTCCAAGAGGGATAGAATGCTCAACAGGTAGGGTTGAGTGAGTGCCTCTTGGAGGAGGACCCTGATTACACACTAGGAATGGTGGAGTGAAATCCTAGACCTTGATCACACACCAATAATGGTGGAGTGAGGTCCTTCAACATATGGACACTGATCACACACCACGAAGGGTGGAGTGAGGCCCTAGACCCTTATTGCACATCGGGAAGGGTGGAGTTAGGTCCTTTCAGAATTTAGACCCTATCACCAACCGGGAAGGAGTTGAGTGAGGTCTTGGCCCAGAGTGCTCACCGGAAAGGATGAGTGAGTGCTTGCTAGTTAAGGGTCTCAACATTTTGGCCTAGGAAGAGGCCATGAGATTTGAGGATCAATCAGTCTAAAGGAGTGAGTCATGATATGTGATGACATTGCCATAGGTTTGGTACCACCCCAGATATAGCCACTAGCAAATGTTGATGATAGGTGATGATGCTGGTAATGATGGACAACCTTTTTCTTTAGAGGAATTTGTCAATTTGAGAACACCTATGATAGTGATTATGAATACCTCCCTAGTTAATAGGGAGTATTGAATTTGTAACTATGGTTGGTCTTCATAATGTATATTTGGTCACTTGATGTATTTGTATTTACCATTGTAAAGCATATTTATAAATGCTAGAGTCAAAAGAATGTTAGGTCCCTATACTACTAGTGTAGCCCCTTATTGTTATTAGTGCAACCCTCTCATTGTATTGTTGTGCCCTTACAATATTATTCTTATGTAGGGTCTAATTATATTGGGACCACTTAGACTCCTATATACAGAAATGAGGTATTGTCATTTGTATCATCCAAGAATTGTTCATTTGTGTAATGTAAAGGAGGTTTCCCCCTCGAACAGGCTACGTTTTAAGTCATTGATCTATCTCTTTCTTTTATTTTGTGAGTTGGTTTCACAACAATTGGTATCAGAGGTTTGAATTCTAGGGTTTCACTTCTCCAAACAGGTCATCGTGGAATTTTCGCTATAACATTTTCTCTACAAAGTTTTAGAAGCTAAAAAAAACCCATTTGAGTTGAAATCATTCTGAACCTTGGGTCTGAATTTCAAATCTTATCTCACTATATTTTCAGAGATATGATTTGAGGAAGTTAGGGTTTTTGCAAGCTCCAAAATTCCATTACAAATAGGTCATCGTGGAATTCTCACTATAATTATTTTTCTAAGAAGTTTCCAACTTTTAAATTAAAATCCATTTGATTTGAAATCTTGATGAAGCTCAAGCCCGAATTTAAGATCTTGTTTCGTTATAGTTTCAGAGATATGATCCAAGGAAGTTAGGGTTTTTGCAAGCTCCCGAATTACATCCCAAACAGGTGACCTTGGGAAAAACATCATAACTTTCTCTTTGAGCATCAGATTGAAATTTCCTAAGAAGTTATAGAAAGAGGATAGACCATAGTTTTCTATGTGTCGATTTCAGGTTCGAAGGTCAAAACAGTGAGACGTGGTAGGTCGTACAAGTTCACTCTACTGAACAAGTTTATAATCAGGTCATCGTAGGAGATTTGACCTAACTATTTATTGAAGAATCCAATATTGATCAAACTGGTGGGGTTAGAAAGAGGACTCAAAGGGCTACCATAGGAAGAAATTACAGAACTTGAAGATATGAAATTACAGATTTACAGTTGTTTAGATATCGAGCTCTTAAAAGCAAGAAAAATAGTGCCTCTAATTAAGAAAATGGAAACACCTACTAAGAAAAATTGGATGGATGATTTGAAGAATTAGGTCGAAGTTAAGATAAATAGTTTTATATGTGCCATGGAAGCTAATATCGATGGTATGGAAGAATATTTGAAGAAAGACATGGAAGGTTTGAAGGAAGGTGGGACAAAGCTACTAAAAGAAATGCCTCCTAATGACGAAAAGGTAGTAGAGGAAACTCATGATGAAAAAATTAAATGTTAATCATGATTTCATAGAATCTAACATTGGATTGATGACCCACCATATTCCAAAGATCGATATGAGGAAGTTTGATGGCAAGGATCCCATAACATGGATACTACAAATGGAGAAATATTTTAATCTACATGATGTGCAACTGTAACAAAAGGTACGTATTGCATCTTTATATTTAGAACCAAATCAATTTTTATGGTATAAATGACTTTGTTCTTGTAAACCACTTACCACTTGGTCAATTTTCACGGAGGAAATGACAACACATTATGAGGATACAAAGAGAAAAACCTTCTTTAGCCTGATAAATCTCAAACAAAAGGGTTCAATGGCAGAGCACATTGAGGACTTCTAAAAATTGAATATAAGGGTAAATGATATTCTAAAAAAGTAGAGGATTGATGTCTTCATAGGGACTTTAAAGGATAACATTCAACATGAGGTTCGTCTTTGGGAACCTGATTCAATGGAGAAGGCATTCAGGTTGGCAAGAAAAATTGAAAGCAAAATTATGGCAACAAGAAATCCTACCACTCACAATTATAAAGATGGAAGTGTTGTTGCTCCTAGCCTTCCACATCCTACAAGGTTGACACCACAAAAATTGGAAGAAAAATGAGAAAACGACCTTTGTTACAGTTGTGATAGAAAATACACTAAAGGTCATAAGTGTGTTGACAAGAAATTATTTTACATTGATTGTGAAGAGGAGGAAGAAAAGGATCAAGAAACGTCAAAAGAAGAGGATATACACTAGGAACTAACCCCATAGAAAGAAGAAATGAATCCGACCATATCTTGTAACGCATTAGCAGGAATTACCACTCCTCAAACTGTCAAGATAGAAGGAAATATCAAGAAGAAAAATGATAACCTCACTTTCACACAGAATCGAATGAAACAATAGGTAGATCAACATCGCAACGAAAGAAGTTTTGATATAGGCGACTGGGTATTTTTACGACTACAACCATACAAACAAATGTCCTTCAAGCAAGCTAAGAAGGATAATAAATTATCACCAAAGTACTATGGTCCTTACAAAGTGCTACAAGATTGGTATAATTTCATACAAATTGGAGCTTCCTGCATCTTCCTTAGTGCCCCTAGTTTTCCATGTTTTGTGCTTAAAGAATGTTATAGGTGACAAGCTCCCAGTTCAAACAATATTGTCGGAACTTGACGAGGAAGGAAAAATCATATTGGAATCTGAAGCAGTCACAGAAACAAGAACCTGCCAGCTACGAAATCGATCCATTTCAGAGTATCTCATCAAGTGGAAGAACTTACCCACTGAATATTCCACATGGGAAGACGAGAATTTTATACAGAAGCATCCAAAACTACTCAAGCATTGAGAACAACTCTTTTTGAAGGAGAGGGGCATGTTAGGTCCCTATACTACTAGTGTAGCCGCTTATTTTTATTAGTGAAACCCCCTTATTGTATTGTTGTGCCCATGTAGTCCCCATGTTCTTATTATTGTGCCCCATAGAAGCCCACTATTGTTATTGTTGTGGCCCAACAATATTATTGTTATGTAGGCTCTGATTATATTGGGACCACTTAGACTCCTATATATAGAAAGGAGGTATTATCATTTGTATCATCCAACAATTGTTCATTTGTGTAATGTAAAGGAGGTTGTCCCCTTGAAGAGGCTACATTTTAAGTCGTTGATCTATCTCTTTCTTCTATTTTGTGAGTTGGTTGCATAACAAAGAAAATTTATTTTGAGTCAAAGTCCCATTACGACTTGTTAAAGATAAAAATTTGAATTTTTGGCTCTAAAATTTGTTAAGTCAGCATCCCTCCAATTCAAGTCGGCGCTGTCTCGAGACACACCCATTGGACCTAGACAAACTACTATATAAAGGCATTTCAACCTCCTCCACTTGGGCATTCGATCTCTTTCACGCAAGACAATTTCTAGGCAAGTAAGCGAAGGACAAGAAGGATGAATAGGGAAAACTCTCTCTCTCTCTCTTCTCTCTCTTGCAACTTGCACATGTGGATTTTCTATTCTCTCTCTGGTTCAAAAATTTCTGGGAATTCTGATGCAAGTGGGAAAATGTTTTGGGTGACTGGGTAGTTGTTGCAGGGCCAAAATTTATGGGGCAACCGGTAATTGCATGACGGTCGAAATTCTAGGTGAGACAGGCAGAAAAAATTGTTAGATCAGATTGGGTAACTTAACTTGGAGGGGAAGACCAGGTTTGACCATAGTAGATGTGTCTCTCATTGAATAAGAATAATTTATCTATTGAAAAAAGTTGTCGGGTTTTTCCCCTTGGTGGGTTTTCCTAGGGTAAATCTTGTCTTCTTTTTGTGCATTGTGATCTCTATTTTTCTACTGTTCTTTATGGTTGAATTTCTGAAGTATAATTGTTGAATGATATATTGAATAAGTTAAAAGAAGATCTACATCAAAAGTAATTATCATAATTTCAGATATAATTGTGCTAATATCTATTGCACTAAGAAAATCAAGAAGAGATTCTTACATATTTATCTTATTGAGCTTTAAATATTTGTTAGGAGCATCCCTAATTGCCTTTCTAGCAATTTTGTAATCATTATAATATAAAAGGTTGGTAGTTCTATTATTCTTTATATGACACCACAATATAGAACTTGTTAATGGAAGCGAAGAGGGTTGTGATTAAATTATGAGAGAGATTTATGATGTTATCCATATAAGCAATGAGGTGTAAATCCATACTTAAATACTTTAAGAAGAGATCAATTTTATCTTTATCAAAAAACAAATTCCTTTGATTCTCACAATTCTCTTGCATATGGATTTTGTGCATGGAAAAATGTAAAGTTAAGGTTAAAGGCCTATGATCAGAGTTAGTTCATGCTCATTTAAGAGGTCAAAATTTACAATTTGGTTGGAAATAGGGATATCAGATATCACATAATCCACGACACTACTATCGAGCCCATGAATACAAGTCATCTAGTTTGAGTTTTGCCACTTGATCACGCCATTGCAAATTATATGGTCTTGAAAGCTACTAAGCTTAACTAAACTGGTGTCATGTAAATCCTCGACCATGTCTTCAAAGTTTCTTTTCTATTTATTAGCTAAAACAAGGTCCTCACCTAGCCAAAGAGGATTAGGGTTGGAATAATTGCTTAGAAGAATAGCTTGGTTAGTTGCGGTTCTAGCATTAAAGTATCTTAACAAGAGGACTTTACCTTCATTTCTCAGACTATGGATATCCTGTTCTAGGGTATCATAAGGGAATTTTTCTATCTAGATTCTTTTTCTTATAAAAGGTAGAATTGATAGGTGTGAAATAACAAATTGAAATATAAATCCTCTTAGTGTTAACGCTAGAGATTTTGACCCAAATGTACTAATTGAGAGAGTCTATCTTATGAAGTTGAGTGTGAGAAGAAACACTCTTTTTTTATATAATAGACTATTCCTCCAATTCCTTTGCAAGGGGATTTATTGTTCCACAATGAATACAAGATGAAGCCATCTATATGAGAGACCTTAGACTCATCATGCTCTCATGTTTTAAAGAAAAAAATAAGATCAATTTCACTTGAGATCCAACTTGACATAGGGCCTTTACACCATAGAAAGCCAAGTCAGTTCCAAAAAATGATCCAAATTGTTCCAAATTCCTATTTATTACTCTCACTTTCGTCTCTATCCCTAATAATAAGTTTCCTAGTTTTAATGGTTATCCATTTTCCTTCCTTTCCAACTTCCTTTAATTTTTGAACCTATTTCCTTAACTCAACTTGGTCTATTTGAATGAGGTCCTCATTTATAAAGATTCATGTCCCTTTTAAGCTTGGATATTTATTAAGTATGCCAAATTTATGGTCATTGTAGCTTATCCTAACATGAATGAATATATCTTTATGCTCAAGTATCTTTCCCAACCTTCTTGCTTCTATGAGATAAGTTGTTTCGATTTGTGACATTTTTTTAGTTCTTCTTTTACTATTGTTAGTGTGTTCTCCTCTTTCTACTATTTTATACTAGTAATTATAAGGTTCAATATTATTTTATTGCACTCATGATGCAACTCAATTAGCTTTCTTGTTTTGTTTTTGATGGGTTTGATGTCTAATTTATTTTTCATACTACTTAGGGATAAGTTGTTATTTAGTTTTTCTTTTCACTCTTTAATCTCATCTCTCAAGGCAAAATTTTCTTCAACAATTAATTCTTTCTAATTTTCCATTTCTTGTATCCTATCTTCTACTTTTTGCATTTAAGTTTTAAACCATAATATTTTATTCTCTAAGTTATCTACTAACAATTTGAATTTGTTATCAAGCATTGCATCTAACTCTATTTTATGCTCTTTTTTGTTTCATCTCTCCTTTGTTCTAATGGATAAATATGATCATAAAAACTTTCTAGGGTGATTTTGCTCAATCTCCCCTTGCTAGGTTAAGGTTTTGGCATATGTAGTGAAGCGTTCATAAATTTAAAAAAAAAGGAGTAAGAAGAAAGAAAATAAATAAATAAAAACTTATGCACATGGATTATGAGAGGTCAAGCATATTTCCACGAAGTATATTTCCGCAAAGTTTTTGTCAAAGAGTTCTTGTCGGTATATTGCTGGAGAGTTTGTGTTGCTACAATGCTGCAGACTACGAAGTATATATCTTATTGGATAAGTGTTCATGATACCTCAAATATTCATCACAAATGAAATGAATTCCCGTAGAGATTCCCTACATGATGTATGCTAGGAAAATTAACACAAATATTCACCATAAATAAAATTAATTCCTCACTGAATGTGATATATAGAAACACACACACATCATTGTATATCCATCTTATTGAGAAATTTGCATCCCATTTGTTTTCTAGTCTCTAGTGATGTTTAATAATTATGGATTTATGATGGATCTACATTGGTTTAATTTAACTTGGAAAATAAAATGTAAATATTGAGAATGGTTTTCATAATTGAGTAACCTTTGTTTAGTGAGATAGAGGAGAACCTTCACTCATTCATTATTAATTTATATAAGGTGAATTGTTTTGACACTCAAATCATTACTCCACACAAGGTGAATTATCTCATTATCCGTATTAATTGTGATTCCTGAATTTTTTTACTAAATTATAATTAACTAAATTTTAACAACCTAAGTGCAATAAGAACATATGGACTTATCACATGAGTTGAAAGAAACTTTACATACTTAGGAATTGAATCATTAAGATTTGTCCAAAAGGTACCCTATCTCCATTTTCATTTTGTGTGTTCATTCTCCTCCTTTTTATTAACTAGTCTAGGTTATGAGTTTTTCTTTAAGAGGCCATATTCCTTGGATTTAGTCAATATGAATTGAAACCATTTAGTTGAGCCCATCTAGTCACATCTAGAGCCACACATTTTCTACCCATTTTCAATTAATTCCCTCTAATATCCACCCCACTTACATTAACTCCACCTTATGAACCTAATCACATTGAACTTTCATTTTCTTTTGTCCACACCCCATTATGTCTCTTCACTAAGGCATATGACCCCACTATTATTCTTACACATTAAAAATTGTATTTGTCAATGAAATTGTGAAATCCTTATATGATGAAATGCTCTTAGTTGTCACCTATGAAAAAATAAAAGCATTTCATCTCTTCCAACGCAAATTTCTCATATCAAATTGATTTAATTTGCGATTAAACCCGGATGTTTGTTCACATCTCTCTTTTCTTCCCTAAGTGAATCTAAAGAAGAGAAGATATTTTATTTATATGATTATGCACTTAAATTTACATGTGATAAGGTTGATTGTGACAATGGTGTGGTTATTGATGTTTACCATGTGCCACATTTGAGTGTAATTTTTTTATATGTACCACAACTTGCCTAACTTAGAAAGAAAGTTAAATTATGCCCTAATAAGTTTGTTGTGAAAAGTATTAACGACTAGTTTGAGGTTTTCATGAGGTTGTTCTTGATTCCAAGGGAAATATTTATAAGTTTTATGACTTTATGAGTGCAAAGAAGGAAACTAAATGATTTATACTTATAGCTACAACTGATGATAGAAGCAAATGGAATGAAATACTAGCACTTATGAACTTTAGTAGTATGAAGTTGATGGTTTTGTTGAATATTTATCAAGGACTCCCTAGATTGGTTCCTATTTAAGGTGCATGTGAGGGTTGTGTTATTTGTGAGCATCACTAAGAAAAGTTTGAGGAAGGAGAGTCTTGGAGAGAAAATGCACAATTGGAACTTGTCATATTGACTTTTTCTCAATGAACCATTGTTCTTTAGCAAGTACAAGGTATGTTCTTACCTTTCACTAATGCTATTTTAAGGTTTACTTGGGTTTATTGCTTGAAGACAAAGGATATGGTTGTTATAAATTGAAGAGTATATGGAATTGCCTGAAAAGTTATGTAATTGACCTATAAAATGTTTGAGCTTCGATAATGAAGGTGAATATGTAAGTAATTTCTTTGAAAGATACTTATCTCATAATGATATCTCAATGTAAAGAACAATACCTTACACTCACCAAAAAGGTGTTTCTAAGAGGAAGAATGAAGCCTTGATTGAGATGGGTATATGTTTTCTTCAACATAGGGATATTAACAAAGTTTGGGGCATATAGTTTTCCTACTGAAACTACATTCTGAATAATATTTTGACTATGGCAATGTTTGATATTTATCCTCTTAAGAAAAAGAGTGGAAGGAAAAATATTAATTGGACATGTTAAAAGATTTGGATGCATTTCTTAGGTTCATATTCCATATTACCGACATAAGAAGTTGCACTCCAACATTTATTACATCATTATTGGATATAGTGAAGAGTTTAAAACCTAAAAATTGTATGATCCAACAACATATGAAGTGATTCGTGGAAAATATGTTATCTTTGATGAGCATACTTTGGGTTTTTCTCTATTCACCATCTTATTTCAGTGTTTAGGTCATGAATCAATGGAAATATTTCATATTTCTAACCCCACTAGTTCGGTTGCATCATTGACTAGGGTATATAAAATGACTTCTAGTTGAATTTGTAACACTGAATCGACTACTAGTTGGATTGTTGATGATGAATCAATTGAAAATGTGAATTTTTTTATTCACATGAATGTGTTATAAAGACAACCCCTGCTAGGGAGATGTAAGATTTGGTTGATCAACGTGCAAGAGGATCTAGAATCTAATCGAGACGTAAAACAATAACAAATTGACAGAAGAAAGGAGAAGAATAATAATAGGGGCAAAGAAATTATCGTTAACCTATAGAGAGAGAAAATGATCATCCAAATATGAAATAATACAATACAATACAATACAATGCAATCTAATGCAATAGAATTGAATTAGTGCTAGTGCAACTATGCGAGGCTTAACCGCATGTGAAGCATGGGAGAACATGCCCTAAGTACCAAGTGCGCTTTCATGAGGGAGTTAACTTGGATTTTTACCAGCCAAGTGGAGTAAAATAGCTCCTAAGAAATAAAATCTACTCCTCAAATATGCTCTTTTTCCTAGAAAATAGGATCTATTGAAGAAATAAGTGCTCCTATCCATAGAAAAGTGGAATTTAGCTAAGATAATTCCCTAGAATTTAGGGATGAAACTCAAGTGCACTCTAGGAGAGAGATAATTATGCATGTGAGAGAAAATGATACATGTATATCAACACCCCACCTAATCCCAACTTATGTAAGTATGATGCTTGAAAAAAATTAGGTCCCAACGATATGAAGCCATATAAGGTACCCAAGTTTAAAAAAGTATCCCCAAAAAGTCAGGAAAGAGGGAAAACCCACTGCAAAGAACAAACCTCACCTCTACCTCACCAAAAGAAGAAGAAGGCAATAATATAGAGTAGACTAAGCAACTTGCTATGAAGTAAATGTCTCCTTATCTCTTAATTGAGTTCATAACTTTGTTAATGATTTGGTAGATTTTTTTGCGTTATATTCTATGGATTGAAAATATTGCATATAAATGCGTTGATCATTAATCAACCCTTAGATGTAATACATGTGAATCTCAATGTGCTTGGTTCTCTACTGTTGAATCAAATCTCTAGAGATCTCAATGGTACTCTTTATTTTCATAAAACATGTATGTAGGATGGTGATATTGAATACTAAACTTAGTGAGAATGTGTTGCAACCAAATGACTTATGTTGTTGCATTCACTACACCTCTATATTGCCTTTGCAATTAATAAAACAATGGTTGAGCACTTCTTAATCAAGCAACAAATTGGACTTAAGCCAAAACTAAATACAAACTAGAAGTGGGCTTGTGATTTGTGCCATCACCAACCCAATTGAAATCATCTACCCACTAAATCAATAGTGTTTCATAATGTATCCCAAAACCATGAGTTCCCTTAACATAGTGAAGAATCCTTTTTGCAGCTTTCCTATGTAGTTCATGAGGCTCTTGCATTTATATGGAAACTACACCAATAGAATAAGATATGTTGGGTCTAGTGTGGGTGATATAAATGTTAAATTTCCACGAATCTAGCACTTGGAAATAAATCTCAAACAAACCCTTAAAAAATTTATTAATTTATGCATGACTAAGTTCTTAACTAAATTTTCACAACAAAAACACATAGAAATCATGAGACACTGGACACATCATTTACCCTGGAAAACCCACAAAGGTAAAAACCAATAACTTTTTCTATTATGAACTTAGGCTCTCGTACCATGGATAATGGCCCAACTGATTAATTCCATATACAACTGGATCTGTTCCATCTGATAAAGCCATCCTTGGTTGTGATCTAGATCTTCTTGTTTCTTCTTTACCTTCCTCGGACCTTGCCCGACCTAGCACACTAGAGTATCACACTCCTCCTCCTCCCGAGGCTACTACCACTCAATGGTGTCTTCAACTCTCCCTTAAACCTCATATTGTAACTTATTAATGACTAAAATCCTAACCCTAGATCTCAATGGCCAAGGTTAGATCTTTCCATCTCAAGATCAATGATTGTGACTTAATCTCTCATTGATATCACTTAAGTCACTATTATCCATTAAATAAAAAAGATACTTTATAAAATCACTTTACAAAGTTTATTATCTAGAGATACAATCTTTCGCATGCTAAGACACCAAGCAATTGTGGAAGACCCATTGAGCTACACAATCCAACACTCCCTCTTACTACAGGAGGTACTTCCATAACTCAAATTTATCTTCAATCTCATCACATCTACTGTAGTTGCTCCCTTTGACACAAGATCCTATCCTGCACTAGACATGAACACTAAGCTGAGAACCACGCTCCTAGAAGCCTTCCACTCCTAAACCATTACTTTTCTGAGGTTGTTGACTCAACCCTCTATTGCACGTTGTCCAAGCCCGTTGCCCACTACCCGAAACTCCTGCACACTTCCTAAGGCCTTAAAAATCCTCTTCCTTCTTGCCTAAAAATCACATGTGTTTCCCGAACACTACATCACTTTTCATAAAAAAAAATTGGTCATCGACACATCTACCTCAGCCTGTGCACTTTTCCTTGGTGACTAAATATGAACTTGTTGGCCTCTTCCTCAACCATGTCGCCCATGAATTTTTTCACCTCCGCGAACAACTATAGCTTGGTTTAATATCCCTATCGTAATAACTCGATGTAAAATCAAAGTTACAAATTAGTTACAAAACTAATTTTTGAGGTTCGTGAAAACTGAAAATCAAGAAAGGAAAGAAAGTTGGATGCATGCAGCGGTTTTTCGGGCAAGAAGATCAGTTGCCTTGGAGCGCTCGATAAATGGGAACAAAGTGTGGATTGTGAGGGCGTTCTTGCTCTATCTTGACGTTACGATCTTCCTTCTTTCTTGATTTTCTTGGAATTCGACTTTGACGTTTCTTGATTTACTTGACATTTCTTGTATGTTTATTTGCATGGTTATAAGCACGATTTACTCGACCTATATTGGCGGTTGTAAATGAAAATATTCATGACATGAACGATCCTACCTATTGGCTTATACGATGTATGCAGTTATTACATTTCTTGGGTGTTCTTGTTCGGTATTTCCTCTGTCATTTAGCAATATACTTGGAGGCGTACTAAAGAGGTTCGGGGTTATAGGGTCGCCTCCGAGCTCAACCCTTACATTTGAACTTTTAAATTCGCAACCCAAACATATAGGTTTCCATATTGCTGTATTAAATATGTTTTATTTGGTCTTATGTCGCTGGTGCTCTTTCGTGGCATCCTTGGTGATGAATCAAGCTACTAGCAGCTCCTCCATTTGGAAACCAGTCTGACACACTCCTAATAAGGGTGGCGGCCAGAAGGACTAGTGGCCCAGTGCATTCCTTCAACGACAAACTCCAGTAGTAACAGCAGCGACGCCATGCATCCAATACTGCACGAGTCGCCAGTTCCATACCTGTTCAAGGGAATGGTTTCCATGCTGGTTTAGTTGCCTTTTCCTCTATTATTCTCCTCAGCTCTTTCTGAAATATATCCCTTCGCACTCACATGAGTGTTGATAGTGTCAGTTCCAACCATATAGCGAAGATTCAAGTGGAAACAATATCGGTGGATGCATGATTCGCGAGGAGAAAATTATTGTGATTTTGCGTGGGATGAAAGGCCATCATTTCTGGCCAAGGCATGCCTGCGCCGAACTATGACAATATTATTTGCTTGCAGCTTCTCCACCAAAAGAATGAAGTGCAGGGATCGAGATTTTCACACATTATTATTGAAGGAAAGTTCTTCCTCTGTGTGGAAGGTGATGGAGGCAAGGAGGCTACCAAGGATAAGATAAGTAACTTGCTCTCTTTCTAGAAGGAAAAATATATGTGTGTTTCATTTATCTTTTTGAAAGATTTCCTTGTGTTAAATGCCGAGTCCCTTGTCATTTTATTGAAAAGGGATATATGCTATTGCATTATGATACTAGTTAATTTCTAAGTTTCTAGTGAAATAATTATGCATTACATGCATGATAGAAATAGCTAAAGATGTGCTTCTAGGCACATAGATATTCATTTCTAACTTTCTTGAAGAAAGAGTATGTTTTATATACACATAAATAGAGTTTATTTTTAGGAAAAGAGCGCATTCTTCATGCATGAAAATAATGACTTTATGGGAGATCTCTTGAAAACAAAAATAGAGGTTCTTTCCTTTAAAGACACATATGAATAGTGTTCATATCATACCAAGAATCCATACTTGTTTCATGGAAAGATTATGTGCATTGAAGTAAAAGTAATTGTGTTAGGAAAAACACATGTTGCATGCACATAAGGGTAGCTATTGTGACTGTGGAAGTATGATTTTGTATGATTTTGTGTGTACGTAGAGAAAGTGATTATGTTAACTTTCTTGAAAATAATAATCTCTTGAAAAGTTTGTCTTGTTAGATGAGTTGTGTCGATTTCTTGGTTTTTATGCATAAAGGGTAAGTTAACCTTGTTATTGTATCTTGATAAAGATGGATATCTAATTAATTCCTTGAAAGGGAAGCATGAGAAACCCTCATATAGGAAGATAGAGAAATGAGGTTATAATGACTTCCTTTAAGAAAGAAGTATGTGGTCTGTTGCATGAAATGATGGTAGTATTCTAGTGAAGGGAATATGTGTTGCATACATTAAAGAAGGGCTATTATGATAAGCTATGGTATGCACAAAGAATAGTCATTGTGATATAGAGTTATGTTCTTTGTATGTTAGAGAAACTATGTTGAGTTCTCGAAAAATAACTATGTGAAAATAACACTTGTGCATAAGCATAGGAACAACAGTTTATTACATGTATGAAGATATAACGATTGTGTTTTACATTTTAGTCGAACTAATGGGTTAGATCTCTTAAGAGAATTGTGCATGAGTGTGAATAAGCATTGTGGAAAGTAGAACAAGTATTTACTTGGATATATGTACTAGTTAGTTATTATGTCATGCTTGCTCATGCACTTGAGTAGATGTTTAAAGATCTCTTTTAGAGGTTGATTATTGATTGATTAATATTGTAACTAATCTTGTTGCCAAAGGTTGTGGATGACAACAATGACAGGAAATGTTGGCGGTTTGTGCCAAAGAAAAGTGATGTTTAACATTGTGGCAGGTAAAGAATTAATGATCCATGCAGATAAGTACGAGTTGCGGGAATTGTACATTGCTAGAACAATCATGCCACAAGAAATGTTGCATGTGGCGGTATGTAAGTAAAAGATTACATGGAAACTGTATTAGCTTTTAACTAGTTATGTGACATCTTAATGATAATTCATTGTAATAATTTTATAGCAATGGTTAAGGGATGGAATCCCTTATAAGCCATTAAGTGAGGGGTGAAATCCCTCACGAGCGTTTAATAATAAGATTAAACGTTTGCTGGTTTTCACCCGATGGGGTTTCCAAGGTATATTGGTGTTCAATGGTGTGATTGCCTTTTGTGTCAGTTTGATGATGATGAATCCTTGATGTTGATGATTCTTTATTTGATGGCATAATCATAATGTCCAAGTATGAGATTAATTAATATGGTTAAGGAAATCATGAAATGGATGCAAGAATTCATGAGACAGTTTATGTTATTACACTACCACAGTGGTGGTTAATGGTTATGCAACTTACTGTCTTTTATTGCAATTTACTTGATGTACTAATGGACATTATATCTAATGGTTAATGAGGAATTGTGGAGTTGTGAATTGGATAATTACTTGTGAGTAATTTGTATAAAAAAATACTAACTCCCTGCTTTTACGTGCGAGGTTACCAGGGTACATTACACTTGGCTACTCACCGATGAATATTTTGGCTAGCTGGTCTTTTCCAACCAGTGAATTCACATTTTACTCTCGGGACTCATCTCACAGCTCTGCTGATCGATCGTTTCATCGGTCCAAACTGTCCCTGCCACAACTCGATAGTTTGAATGGCTCGCTGGATTTTCATTCACCACTAGGCCCAAGGAGGCGAACAACTATGGCTTTGCCACTCACCGATGAATATTTTGGCTAGCTAGTCTTTTCCAACCACTGAATTCACATTTTACTCTCG
The DNA here is from genome assembly GCA_000404065.3 of Pinus taeda. NCBI lineage: Eukaryota > Viridiplantae > Streptophyta > Pinopsida > Pinales > Pinaceae > Pinus > Pinus taeda. The sequence continues at coordinate 20,552 of APFE031479588.1, forward strand.
GGATTCATCTCACAGCTCTGCTGATCGATCGTTTCATCCGTCCAAACTGTCCCTGCCACAACTAGATAGTTTGAATGGCTCGCTGGATTTTCATTCGCCACTAGCCCAATCATTGAGTCCTTATGGCTGTTTGCAAACTCGACCCCGGCTTGATGGCTTCTCTAATTAATGTGACTATTCTTGCCAGGAAGTGTCCCAACACTGTTATGACCCTAATAAACTCGACCCGATTTGACATCTGAATTCTGCATCCATGCATGTGATCCTTCAATCTACCTCATGACTACTCAGATATTTTCGTTGACTCTCTCCTGCAAACGAACCCACCTCACAATTTTAATGAAGGCTACACTCTCCGCGGTCTCGACCTGGACTATTGGAGACTGAATCTTCTTCAACTAATGACTGTGCCTGCAAAAAACATTCATTGCACACTAATCAATTGGCTGGCGGCTAAAGGATTTTTGGCTATGTGGTCTTGACTGTCTCTCGTGTTTTTCTCTCAAACGCCTTACTATTTATTGGACAATCACTATGTTGTCGACTGTTATTGCATGGGATCTGTTGGTTGTACCATTCATCACACTTCCATTTAAAACCCTTTGTTACCAGCACATTTAACTTCCTCCTATCGACTCATTGTTTGAAGACGCAATAACCTTTACACCATATCTCGAACCTTCCATTTGCGACACATTTTTAGAATGCTAGACAACCAGTCATCCAAAAACGCCTCAGATACCTTCCGCTATAGCATGCTGGAACAACCTCCACACTGTCATATTTGATCAAGCTTGATCCCTTGAATGAACTCTTGTGCCTTCCATGCCACACATTTTCCTCACACGCCTCCACCTGTGTGCCCTCGACTCCTCAGACTATCATTGTCTCGATTTTTCGTGTTTTTGGCTTCCACCTACACCAAGGCTATCAACCAACTCTATCCCCTCGAAATTCCAATGACTGATCTCCTCCCCTTATGGTCATAGCTACTCTGCCCACGATTACTCTTGTGCATGACTATTGTCAACAGCTAGTGACCCTAGCCTGTTGCTGGCTAGGCTATCAGCCACCCCTGTGTGGGGGTCTCTCTCTCTCTCTCTCTCTTTTTCCATTATGCAAGATGCTCCTTCCTGTGATGACTTTTCCTTCTACATGACTGTACGACTTTGGTTCAGTCTCGATTTTTGCTGTGCAGAATCTCATCGCTCTAATACCATGTTAAATTTCCATGAACCTAGCATTTGACAATAAATATCGAACAAAACCTTAAATGATTTATTAATTTATCCCTCGCTAAGTTTTTAACTAAAATTGCAATAAATATCGAACAAAACCTTAAATTATTTATTAATTTATGCCTATCTAAGTTCTTAACTAAAATTTCACAACGAAAATACACAAAAATCATCACATTGGACACATGATTTACTCTGGAAAACCCACATAGGGATAAACTAGAAATTTGTTCTATTATGAACTTGGGCTCCCGTATCAGGTATAATGGCCCAACTGAGGAATTACATATACAACAACTATATTTGATCTATCTGATCAAATCCATCCTTAGCTATAATATGGATATCCTTGCTGCTCCACCTTCAGCGAACCCTGCTTGACCTGGAACACTAGAGTATCACACTCCTCCTCCTCTTGAGGCTAGTGCCACTTAATGGTGTCTTCACATATCCCTTAGATCTCTTTTTATAACATTAATGACTAAAACCCTAACCCAAGATCTCAATGGACAAGATTAAAACCCTAATTGTAGATCTCAATGGCCACGACTAAAACCCTAACCTTAGATCTCAATGGCCAGGATTAGATCTTGCCATATCAAGATCAACGGTTGTGACTTAATCTCTCGTTGAGATCTCTTAAGTCACTATTAACCATTAAATACAAAAGATACTTTATAAAATCACTTTACAAAGTTTATTATCTAGAGAGACAATATTCCACATGCTAAGACACCAAGCAATTGTGGAAGACCTACCGATGTACACAATCCAACAAGCAAAATCCATACCATCTCTATTATGTATTATTGATCAAAGGTGTGGTACCTCCATCATCATGCTTGACTCTTGGAAGAAAAGGTGTTTAACATATTTGTAATCAATCACATGAAACATATTAAGAATATCTATTGCATATTTGGAATATGCCATCTTAATTCCCAAATTTTATTAGGTGATTTCAAGACAGAGAAAGCAACAACCTGAAATCAGTTGTGGAAAAATTATTATTCAAGGTAGATTTAGCTGCGATAGCAGGTGGCGTTGAACTCCTTGTGATCAAAGAGCTGTACATAAAGAATTATCAACTAGAGAGTCAACTCGTCAAAGCATGTAATGATTAGGATATGAATTACAATGAAAGAAACATTGGGACAATAAAAAGGGATCCATCTTTGCATATTGAGCTCATGGTGTTTTATTGAGTGCATAAAAATATTTTTTTGATTTGCAAACAAGTGATGAACCTTAAATATACCCCTATGGTTGTTCAATGTTGATCTCCTCTTCAAGGTCCTTGTGAATAAATTCACTCTTCACATCCATATGATGTACCTGTCATTGTTGAGCTATTGCAATGACGAGCACAAGTCAAACAAAGCCCACTTTTGCAATGGGTGCAAAGCTATCATTGTAGTCCATGTCCTATACCATTTATAAGCCTTTTGCTATAATTTGTTCTTTATAATTACTCACAAGTCCATCTACTACTATTTTTTTTAATAAATCCATCTGTATTGAACACGCTTCCTACTAGCAAGTAGGATAACCAACTCCCAAGTTTGGCTCCTCATTAAATATGAATACTCTTCATTGATAGTGGCCTCCCAATATGGATTACTTGTGGCTTCTACATAAGATTGTGGATTTGTAGCAATGACCAAGTACCAATGGATGGGCATCAAAGATTGTGTAATAATGAGTGTTTATGGAGCAAATTGAAACTATGAGAGAGCCCTCTGTGCATTTTTTGGATCCCCATCTAGATCACTAATAGCTTGAAGAGATTTTTGTGTCCAAAGTGGTATGATTGTCAGATGTGAAAAAACCTATTAATCAATATCTTCAACTTCGTCTTCTTCATATGATAAAATCTAAGAGGCATTTGTGAGATTTGCATCAACAAGAACAAGTGGATCTATAATAGGTTCTTCCTTATTTGCATGCAAGGGGCCCTCTTTCAAATTTGATATTCCTTTCGATGAAAATTTTTCAAAGTGTTAGCCATGGTAAGGTTCAGTCAAGGTGCAAAGAGATAAGCACACATGAGATTACCCATTGTCAAATTAACACAATTGTTGGGAAAATTACTAAGAGGTGGGGGAGTGGAGGGGGTTGAATTTGTATTTTAAAACTCAATTAAACCTTTCAATTTCTTATTCAGATTTATGTAAGCTACTATCATTAAGTAAATTAGAGTATGTACGCGACTATGGTTAAGGAAAACAACACATATCCAGTTAGCTAACTTTTCATATATTTCATCATATGTTCTACTTTAGCCAATAATTTATTACTTCATTAGCCTTTAATTGAGCAGTAACCATGAGAAGTAAGAAAAAAATAAATCATCACACATAAGAAACACATCAACACATGAGGACATCAAGATTTCTAGGTGGAAACCCAATGTGGGAGAAAACCACCATTGTCGTCATCTCTGTCTTCATCTTTTATTATAAAGGAAAACATCTTACAATCTTGTACTGGGATTCATACTAGTACGCAGGTACCCACTTGCAGAAGGCTACAACCTTTACTCATTCTCCAACACCCACTGGAAGGGAGCTCCAACCCCCTGATGTAACACCTTCCTCCCACATCTACCCAAGTAACCATGCCAACTAGGGTAAACATCCAACGAGAGGCTACTGTGATTGGATTTGACCTCCTATGTGACCATAAGGAAGTGGAACTCCAGACATGAAACATCAGCTTTAGGACCCTCATGAACCAATCCAACACTTTATACAACTTGCTCTTGGGTCCCACTAAGCTTTTGGACAACTTAAGTCTTAGTTGCTCTCTTGCTATAGGCATGACAACGTCCAAAAACTTAGAGTCACTAGCCTACCAGCGTCCAGGGAATCATTTAGTAAGTTCTATGCCAATATCCCTGGGATTTGAGCCACTTTTTCAGGCCCAAAGCCCAGGTCACTGCCCAAAATGGAATAATAAATTAGGAGTAGTAAAAGAACAAGGAAACAATGATGCAAAAGAAATAAGTTAAACAAGACCTTAATCAGACCCCTACTAGCCATGACATACATTTCATCAAACATGTCGCAAGCATGTAATCTACAGGTGTAACCAACATAATTAAACATAGGGATCTTGTACTTATCTGAGAATTGCTAAGAACCATTGTTCCCTCATGTCATTTGCTGCATTACCATCTATTAGACCATAGATACGTTATCCATTCATTTACAAGTAAAAACATGCTGAGAGACATACATAGCTGTCATAATAAAACAAACATATAACCAACATAATAACAACATAAATACTCATGAAAGTACAACTATATAGACCACATATAATCCATCAAAATGCTCATAGAAATACAAGGAGAAATAAACTTTCATTAATGATGCAAAATCCAAACCCAAGATGGGACTTCCACATTCCACCTGACCATAGAATGGTTGAGCCAAGCCTCTCTTTATCCATTGACCCCCGTGCCATATTCCAAGCATGAATGTTGGACTCAAATAAAAAAAACCAACCAGGGCATATCGAGGCTAAACCACCTCACCCTCATCAATAGAAACCAAACTTTATCGTAATCCATCTCAGGTCACTAGGCCAACACAATGAACACATCATAATAGGATTTACCTTGATCTCCACCTGATCACTAGGCTAGACAAGTATGGATGCCACCAACTTTCTCCAACTACACTGTGAGGAATTTTCCCATCTCTTAGTCTCTCATGCTTTACCACAATCCAAACCCGGATCACTAGGCCCTAAACCGAGACCCACTCTCTAGGCTTTACCACATATCCCAAACCCAGGATTAATAGGCCCAACAGAGAGAAAACTACCTCTTGGCTTTATTATATATCCTACCATTCACCGACAAGGATTCCTAGGCCCATCAAGGCAACACAATCCAGGCTTTACCTCAACCCATAGTCTGGCTTAGGGTCACTAGGCTAGTGGATTTACCACGATCCATAGTCTGGTTCAAGGACCACTAGGCCATGTGCTCTATCATTCGGAGATCCACCCCACTCAACTTCGAAGCCATCCGACAATCCAGCTCAACCAAAACAGGAGAACCCCATCACACCATGGTTATCCAAAAATGGCAAGGCTAGGAAGAAAACATAGTTACACTTGGCAAAACCCATGTCACAACAACAAAAGAAACACATGCAATACCATGCATGCGAAATCTAGCAAGGAAAATACACATGCAAATTGATACCTACAAAGAACCATGTTTTAGCTATTTGTTCCTGCTTTTCATTGCTCCTTCCTTCTTCTTGCCTTCTTTTCCTTTCTTGATCCCATGCATAAACATAGAAAAAGATTGAGCCAAGAGCTTACACTGACTAAGAGCTTGCCAAATGATCCTCAGAAGCCTTTTTATCAACGAGGCCTCTATTTTCTTCATTTTCAATTATTTTCCTTCATTTTCCTCTCACATGCAACCTGTGACTTTTCGCCTTCCTTTTCTCCTAATTTCCATTATTTTCGTAAGTAAATGTGCCAAAAATGCCTTTGCCTATTTCCTTAGCCATTAAACCGATGAACACCCACACTAGGATGTTTTTCCCAACATTCGGCTTGGAATACGTGTCCCATCACTGTGGCCTTATATATATATATATATATATATATATATATATTATATATTATATATATATATATATAATATTATATATATATATATATATATATATATATATATATATATATTACATGGAATTTTCACCAGGGGAACATCGTCCTCGGTGTTTAATGACACATATAACCAACAAGACCACTGAAAAAATAAATACTGCCCATGGAGCTTTATAACACAGCTCGTTGTAGCATTTATAATGACCATCTGCTAAAACATAACAACATGAACAGATAACAACCATACCGCATACTGGAGCTTTATAACACAACTCGTTACGATATTTACAATAACCACATATACACATATGCACATATGTTAAACCAACAAATAAGAGAACACGATGTCCATATCAATCAGTAAGGGAATCTAGTGGATCACACCTCCACCCTCAAAGTAGTACCAGGATTCACCTCCTTCCCAGGAAGTCCAGAATCCACTATAAAGTCAAATATGCACCCAATGTATAGCGCTATAATGTTTCCGCTTGTCCTCTCGGTGAACAGTTACCAGCTCATTGTTCCAGGGCGCACCCTCAATGTGCATCTGATTCCATCTAGAAATAATAATGACCAAAACAAACCCATCCCAGGCCTTCCCTTCTTTGCTACACAGTCACTCGAGCACTCCAATCACCCCTTCTATGCAGTCACTCTCTTTCCAAGTTTCACTGGCATCCCCCATCTTGGGTGATCCATCCCTTGGCAAGGCTTCCTCGCCTCATAAGATCAAACAACCAAGGCATATACCTACCTCAAAAGAATCATACTGGTCATAACATGCTCATGGTAATCAATGGACACTATTGGGTACCAGTGTCCCACAATGGTCCTTCTCCTGAAGTGCTTTACCAGTATGCTGCTGCATGTTCCACTTTCTTTTGTCGTTGCAAATTATTGTAGTCGATTTCATTCACCCAACTGGGCATTTCATACATTCTTGAACCAAGCACACAAATTCCATTAGATTTAAAATAAATTGAAATAAATTCACATCATACCTCATTGGTAACTTTTCAATAAGGTACACTTGCAATCCTATTTACATAATGTCACAAAAAGTCAAATTAGCATCTTTGACCAAATCAACTTGTATAAAAATATCACATCAGGTTATTTCAAAACACAACCATCATAGATCAACATCATAAATCACATGTAACCACCATAAACCAAAATCATAGATCACATATAATCATCATATACCATAGTCATAAATCACATGCATAATAAAATTGGAATAAAATGATGTACTTATCCTTTTATCAATCCTTAGCTTCTACCTTTGACTTTATTCCATACACACTCATAATTGGTTGCCACGCCAAACAAACACCTAGTGCCTTCTCCTCAACCATGTGCACATACACATAGTGTGCATCACATGCATACAACCGCACACGTCATACAACACCATGCAATACATGCATCTACACTAGTACCATATGTACCACATGTACACAATACCACCTGTACGCTGCAACCACCTGCACAACGTGTGCACAACATCACATGTACACGTCACTACTTGCACAACATGTACACAATGCCACATGTACACTGCACCAGTGTACAACATGTACACAATACCACACGCACGACATGTATGTGACACCATATGTACACAACGCTACATGCAAGACATGTACACATCACCACCCGCACACAACGACACTTGTACATCATGTAGAAAACACCACATGCATTCCACACCACTTGTACAATCATGCACACAACACCATATGTACATAGTGCCATATGTACAACATGCACATAACACCACCTGTACATAGCACTACATATCCAACATGTACATAACATCATATGTACACAAAACTGCATATCTAATCATGCACACAACACGATATGAAATATTCGCACAACACTATCTGTACCATCATGTACATAACACTACATAAACAACATAAACACACACTATATATACACAACACTGCATGTTCACACATCATAGATGCAACATGTACAACATATGCACAACAATAGTACCACACATCCAAAACCACATTGTCCTTACCAAGAAACCTTGCTTCCAGTGTCTTATCCATGCTTATCCTAGCATGTCGCAGACCAAATTGCTTTCATTTTGTTGATGTATCCTTCAGTATAACCTATCCATAACATAGACATAATATAATCACATAATATCAACTCATAACCATATGATACCGACCTTTTATATTTGTCATGACTACTCTTCTCAATTGATTCCTCCTAAGACGAGGAACCTCTTCATGCCATTCGCCTGTGTAACAATTCATTCCTCCACAAGGACGATTCCTAATGACCCTACCAGACAATGACATAGATACATACGTACATATATAATCATTATCATAAAACAATCATCATTCTGTCAGACAATGACATACATACATACATACATGTATACATATATAAACATCAACATAATAATGATCATAACATAATTACCAGATAACATAAAGTCTAGGTTAAGAGGACTTCCTTTATTCATACAGAACATGCACAACATTGAGAACAATCATTCCCAACATAGCCAAGGCATATGACACCTCATATCCATTTACTTTACCTTTCCTAGTTATCTTTAACATGTATGTACTGCCACCGTCCATTTAACACAATGGACCCAACCAATTCAACTGACTGTCATAGTCTTACCTTCCACTGCGCTTACTCATGCATTGAGCTTCATCTATGTCTTACATTATCTGTTGGGTACCACACATTTCTCCCCAAGCTCCATTAACTTTCCTCTTTCCCAATCAATTCCCAAGACTCAAAACATTAAAAGGTAATACTAAGAAACAACCAAGAAGAAAACCATGAAAACCAATAACAGCACGACACCGCAACAAAGTAGCATAGCTATGCACTAGACACACTCAAAATTGCACATCAAGCGCAACAAATCACCAAACGACAAAAATCACAAGACTAATAACAAACACCATGACTCAATCCCCATACTTCCCAATGCTTCCAAGGAAAGCTCAACCTGAGCCTTCTTCAAAATCTCATGGTAGTATCTTTTCCATGCAATTCCTTGCATCATATTTCCATGCATGAATAACTGTTAATGCATAAATAAACATAACAACATACTAGTTACCTTACCTTCTTGTGCCAAGCATGTTTCTTGCAACTAAACACATCCACACCATCTCCCTAAAGGGACTCCAATCCTTTGACAGATCCACCTAAAAGTACATGTTCATGAACATAACATGTATCCACATAATGTCAGACGAAATTAAGGTTAAGGAGACTTCCTTGTAGGAAAAGCACTCATTCGTTTGGAATTAGAGTTTCCAAAAATAGCCAAAGGAGTTCTTTCCCAATTCCTTTCTTGACCTTTTCCTTGCTACAATTGGGTGTTACTATGCATTGTCACATCACCTGACTGATAGTGATATAAACACATCAACTATTACCTTGTCACACTAATACCAAGCATGTTTCTTGCAACTGCTCACACATGTCAACCACATGTTCCAAATATCAAGACAATAATATCTATCAATTTGAAATAAACCTTTACCAAGACTAACAATAATGTCATAATCCATAGTAAACACATAGTCATTATACCTAACACTACAACTGTCACCTAGTACACTCAAGTACATATCAACTATCTCAACACATATGTATAAGTACAACCATCTTAAAACAAGATCATTTGAACACATACTCATATCATGCAATTAATCAAACATTCAAGCAAGCTATGAATGCACCATGTCAGATAAATCAACTAGATGACATAATAGGCACCAAACACTCAAACACCAAATAGACAACATAATCAACAATGAAGCATCCAATATATTGCATAAGCAAACTCATACCTTAGTGTATTTCAGGGGAGACTATCTTGTATGCAAAATCAATCTAGTTAGCAAGATATAACTTTACAACATGTCAAATCAAACATAAATAAGATCACGATATCCATAACAGTAAATAACTAACATGTTCACATCATAAAATCATAAGCATTTATCGTTCATGCATAAGAACCACGTGTGCAAAGTCATCACAAATATGTCAGTTCATACTTGAATATCATAACCATAACCATCTGCATAGTCCAATACAATTTAGCATGATACATATAACATCAAGATATTAATGTTATAACCCTAATCATCAAGTTAATAGAATATAACAATAATAAGCTATATATCATGCTCATCAACAACATATAACCTAATCATCAAGTTATCTAACATAAAACAACAATAACAATGCATACAACCACATGTTACTATCACTCATGAATATCCAACACATGTGCATATGACTACACTAATCAACTATCATCTATTATGTACATTACCATAACATCAAAAGACATGTACATAACCTAATGTACATAACCCTAATGCATATAACAATCCTTAACCTATATACCTGAACATCCAACATACAAACCTATATGGCGACATGCTCTTACCTCGAGGTCCAATGCTACAACTTCACTTTGATTATCTACATCTCCTGCTCTATCTCAGCCAACACATTAGCATCATAACATACCAATATCACCCTTCTGACCTAAATTGCATACCATTACTTCACAAGGCATGTTTGACCTACTATTCATGCAAAACCATAAGGAAGAGCATACATGCATAACAACTGCATATAGACATATAACATATGAGTACTAAATCATATACACCTCATTCTAGCTAGAGTCCAGTCATCAATGCATGACCATATCAATTTCACAAACCATGACCTCGTGCATGACAATGACCATTACTCCATTGTACACATTGCCACATGCAACCATCCATATGCATAAGCAATGCCTATTCAACTACACATATGCATGAACACATATAATCGAGCATAGGTGATCGATTCTTGTAATTAACCTATAATACTGATACATGTAATCAAACATACATGAATGTAACCTAACATACAAGGATGTAATCAAGATGCGTATAGTCATATAACTAGTCATATACTCCTAATGATGCATTCCACAAAATCAAATCAAGTTCCTCATGACAACCTTAATACAATCATGATCAATCTTTATGAAATGCAACAAGCACATGGAATGCAAGTGTAAAGGACACACATGCAACTGACATGCATGCATGACAAACACACACCGCCCATCCAGTTCGAGTGGTGAACCATGCTCTGATACCACTCTGTAACACCCTCCTCCCACAGCTACCCAAGTAACCATGCCAACCAGGGTAAACATGTGACGAGAGGTTACTATGATTGGATTCAACCTCCTATGTGACCTTGAGGAATTGGAACCGATGGACACACACCATACATACATGAAACATCAACTTTATGACCCTCAGGAACTAATCCAACACTTTAGACAACTTGCCCTTGGATCTCACTAAGATTTTGGACAACTTAAGCCTCAGTCGCTCTCATGCTATAGGAATGGCAATGTCTAGAAACCCAAAGTCACTCTCATAGGCTTGCCTGCCAGTGCCCAAGGACTCATTTAATCAGTTTTGTGCCAACGTCCCCAGGATTTGAGCCAATTTTTGAGGCCCAGAGCCTAGGTCACTTCCCAGAATGGAATGATGACTTAGGAGCAGTAATAGAACAAGGAAACACTGATGCAAAAGAAATAAGTTAAACAAGACCTTAATTAGACGCCTACTAGCCATGACATGCATTTCATCAAACATGTCGCAAGCTTGTAATCTACAAGTGTATCCAATAAAATTAAACATAGGGATTTTGTACTTATCTGAGAATTGCTAAGAACCATTGTTCCCTCTTGTCATTTGTTGCATTACCATCTATTAGACCATAGATACATTATCCATTCATTTACAAGTAAAAACATGCTGAGAGCCATACATAACGCTTGTCATAAAACACACATATAACCAACATAATAACAACATAAATACTCATGAAAGAGCAACAATATAGACCACATATAATCCATCAAAATGCTCATAGAAATACAAGGAGAAATAACCTTTCATTAATGATGCAAAATCCAAACTCGGGATGGGACTTCCACATTTCACCCAATCGTAGAATGGCTGAGCCAAACCTCTCTTCAACCATTCACCCCCGTGCCATATTCCAAGCATGAGTGTGGGACTCAAATCAAAAGAACCAACTAGGGCATACCGAGGCGAAACCACCTCACCCTCATCAATAGAAACCAGGATTTATCGTAATCCATCCTGTATCACTAGCCTAATACAAAACACATAATAACATGCTCTACCCTGATCTCCACCTGATCACTAGGCCAAATAAATATGGATGCCACTGGATTTATCCACCTACACTATGAGGAATTTCCCTGTCTCCTAGTATCTCAGGCTTACCGCAATCCATACCTGGATTACTAGGCCCTAAAATGAGACCCACTCTCTAGGCTTTACCGCTTATCCCAAAACCTGATTACTAGGCTCAATAGAGAGCAAACCACCTCTTGGCTTTATTGTATATCCTGCCATTCACCGGCAAGGATTCATAGGCCCACTGAGGAAACACAATCCTAGATTTACCGCAACCCATAGTCTGGCTCAGGGGTCACTAGGCCAGTGGCTTTATCATGATCCACATACTGGTTTAGGGACCACTAGGCTATGTTCTATATCATTCGAAGATCCACCCCGCTTAGGTTTGAATCCATCCGATAATCCAGCTCAATGAAAACATGAGAACCCCATCACACCATGTCTATCTGGAAATGGCAAGCATAGGATTAAAACACTGTCACACCTGATAAAACCCATGGCATAACAGAAGAAGAACCAAATGAAATACCATACATGCCAAATCTAGCAAGGAAAATACACATACAAATCGATATGTGCAAAGATCCATGTTATAGCTTCTTGATCCTACTCTTCCTTGCTTGCTCCTTCCTTCTTCTTGCCTTCTTTTCCTTTCTTGACCCCATGCATAACCATATCAAAACCTTGAGTCAAGAGATTACACTGACTAAGAGCTTTCCAACTGATCCTCATAATCCTTTTTATCAATGAGGCCTTGAGTTTCTTCATTTTCCATTATTTTCCTTCCTTTTCCTCTCCCACGCAACCTGTGACCTTTCACCTTCCTTTTCTCCTACTTTCCATTATTTTCATAAGTAAATGTGCCAAAAATGCCTTTGCCTTTCCAAAGTCTTAGCCATTTCCTTTGCTAATTTCCTTAGCCATTAAACCGATGAACACCCACACTAGGTTGTTTTCCCCAACATTAAGCTTGGAATACGTGTCCCATCACCATGGCTTATATATATATATATATATATATATATATATAATATATATATATATATATATAATATATATATATATATTATATATATATACATACATGGAATTTTCAACATAGCTGTTACATCTGATATCATTTACCAACACTCACCAGAAGGGAGATCCAACCCCCTAATATGAATCACCAACTATGACTGGAAAGAATCTTTGACTTCCTCACTGAAGGCTCCAACCCTCAACACCTATGTGAACCACGTTTCATAATATTTCATACTGGATCCACCTAATCCAAAACATCAAACCAATAGGCCACTTTTCATCATATTTTCATACTAGACCCACTACCATCATTTAAGCCCAACACCAAGTAAAAATATTGAAATCAATCATTGCATCAAATCACTTAATCACTGAACCAATCAGATCACTGAATTTCTACCATTTCTTACAACTGAATCAAGCCAAACCATAACAAATATAAACCATCAAATACATCAATATACGAAGCCAACCATTGTTACCCATCATAGAATCTAGCTGCTGCTACTGCAAAACCTTGATCAACCATATGTTAGAATATATATGCTACTATTCTAGGTCATACCCGCGTATGTACGGGCTTCTTCTTCAGAAGACCTGTGTACAGATCTCAAAATACTGAAAAATTGAGTCTAAATCACTATCACACTGAATTAATTATTGAATCACATACTGAACTAGATACATATCATCACACATTAGCATCATTTTTAGTCAACATATCATTCCATAAAAAATTGAAACCAACTAGAACTATCAAAACTCAGATTATCATGAGAGAGACATCATTGAAAGACAACAAGAAACATAACAAAATTGATCAGACATCATTAACAACTCATACTACAAAACCCTAACAGATGTATGCGAATCTTATGAAGCATATCTATGTATATACACGATTATCATTCAACACACATGCATACAGATCTGTCCATACTGTAGAATATGTACGCGACTACTTAGTAGAATATTAATGTATGTACATGACTTATCAATGTCAAACCCATGTACATATCTGTAATCACTAAGACATACTTCGCTGCAACAAAACATCTGTCAAACCAAAATCTTGGCATGCAAACTGTTACAGACAAACATCATAATATCATCAAAAATCTATCAAACCATAAACATATTATTCAATATGTGGTCATTTCAGATCTATTAGATATGATCCATCTCGATGCTCCCTGGTGCACTCCTATTTAAACTCATGTCATTCAGAAATAATCCATTACATGCACACTCTAACACTTGATCTCCATCTCCTTATATAGTATAAGCCTTAACCAATAACTTAGGCCAATCCCTTAGTAATTCCAATGGTTTTCTTTGACGGGATCAAATATCCATTGTCGTTCTCAATACAATGGGCCAATACCCTGGTAAATATCCCTGGTATTCATAATACTATGGTGCAGAAACTGTACACGACTTCTCTTCATCATACCTATGTATGTATGCAAATTTTCTTCACAGGACCGACTTATACTTTCCTAAACTTCATTTGTATAATCATTCTATCTTTGAACTGATATTCCTTTGTGCATTCTCTCTATCACATTTGTACCAGCTTGTATAATCATCCTGCTACCATCATGTTGACATCTTTATCAAGTAAGTTTCCATCAAGGACAACACATTAGTCATAATGCCAACAATCTCCCTCTTTGGACTTGATGGAAACCACTTTGGTATTTGTTCACCATCACCTGTAAATAGCTACAATAATAATTGTAAGCATACCAAGCTTCTCTCCAAGCATTCTTCTCCAAACACCATGCTACTCTCCCCCTTTGACGTCAAGGGAAAAGTGTTGACCAATGCTAAATGAAGATTTCTTTCTCCCTTTGGAAGGATGAAACAATGTAAACTTTGAAACGGGAACTATAAACTCAAAACGAGAACTTTGGCCCAAAAACCCCAAAAAAACATAAAAAAACAATGCTAAAAACGAAAAGTGTGTATACTAGAACGATGATTTTATTTTTTAGTGGTCAATTTTGAACACGTTTTAAAAATGGCAGTGACTACGAAATTTTCGTGCAAAATATAGCTTCAAAACGAAAAAGTGATGATACTGGAACGATGATTTTTTTTTTAGGGTCAATTTTCAAATTTTAAAAAAAATGCTAGTAAAACCAAATTTTTATGTGCCAAACAAAGTTGTTTATGAGGAAAAAAACACATAAATGTTTTTGGTAGAATATCATTTTTCTTTCCTAAGTATAAATTCAACATCTTCTCAACCATAACATCAACATCGATGGTGCTATGTTTTTTTTTTTGTTTCAATCCCACCATCTACTTCATGAGTAACATATTTCAATCTCTTCATGTCAAACACCATCCATTGAATTAATGGTCAGATCAATAATCCAAATCTATTGCACGTAACGAGCTCCTACAATCTCTTATATAGAATCTACTTTATATATCAATGTTGTGTCATGAGCTTTCAATTTGGCTATTCATTTCACGTTTACTGGTCTCTAAGTCAATTTACCAATTATTAACAAGTGATATAGAGGTAATTACATGCTATAATTGGCTCAATTAAACTAGTCAATAGTTAATACTAATATGTACAATAGTTTAAAGTCAATTTAACAATTAAAAATTCTTACAATGATAAAACTAGTTTTTTATGTCTGCAAAAATTCAATTCAACAAATATACTATTTGTAGAAAAAAAATCTATTACTAGGGCTACAATGTTGCTATATAAATTTACTACAACTACTTTTTATGAAATAATTGCAAGGGCTATTGAAAGAAACAAGGTATAACCACTGGGAAGAAAATAAGGTACATCTAATAAAATATAGTATGAATATGTTTTATAAAATACAATATAGTGGATAAAATAGAGTATGGCTATTTTACAAAAAAAAATTAAATAATTTACAAATATAAAAAAATGAAATATTTCCTAAGTTAGAAAATAACAATTTGAATTCATTGAAATATATATGGATAGAAAGAAAACATATTTATATATTTACACAGAAAAATAACTTAAAATTAGCATTACCACTTCTTTAGAGTCGCCCTTGCTCTAGAGTAGAATTGGTAATCACAAGCATACACACACTAACCAGCAAGATTGGAAGCAATTACTCTTTGAATTTCACGAAAAATGATTAAACGCCAAAACAAGAAAATCCCTTAAACTTAGTTCTCTTAATTTTTATACAAAAACTACTTAACTATAATAACTTCCTACTAAATTCTAGTGCTTTTCCCTTAGTGTCCAGGAATACGACCATTTTTAAGTGTTTATACTTAGTACCAAGTAAACAAAACTAATTAAAACTTATTTCCTAGTATGAAGGAAGGCGGCCACTTCTTACTGAAAAAACATATAAGTATTTATACTTAGTATGAAGTACAACAAACTAGTTAACTAACTATTGCATCATGTGCTTATTTTAGCCTATAATTAAGCCAAATGGCATGAGTGGAATGACATTAAATTAACTAACTATTGCATCATGTGCTTATTTTAGCCTATAATGAAGTCAAATGGCATTAATGGTCTAAAATAGTGGAATGAAAAATCTTACGCTAACTTACGATTACAAAATTTTGAAATTACTATCAAACAAATTCAGATCTAAAAATATATAGTAATGGTTTAATCTTTTATAAATTCTCCAACTACAGAAAAACTATGTTTTATACGGATGTTAAAGTTTTAAATGGCTTATGGCTTATGCTACAAAACAATTCTTCAATGTAAACCTTCTCTAGCTCATGATTCCTCACTGAAAATTTTGCACTTATTCTTCTAATAAAAAACGTAATAATCCAATCACGGATAATGAGGATAAAATGGAAACAAAATGGAGAAAAACAGATAAGTAGCTTTAGGCTGTAGGTGGAGCTTAAAAATCTAGAAAATTGCCAACATTTTGAAAACTAATTGGGGGTTTTTGAATGTGTAATAGGAAGTGTAACATCCATGGACGATTTCCTCGAGAAGTTTTTTCCACATGTCTACCGAGGAAAGCAGCATCACCTGCGTGAAATAGACCACTGCAAAATTGCAAATATGACAACCAGCTGCTCACTGTTATATAAAAAGTTGGACTGATCTTGATTTTAATTTCCACCGTAATCTCATACGAGTACATGTATTTACGGAATGATTTGAATGAAAATTTAACCCATGGTCTGTTCATGATAAACTTTGAAAATAAGAAAGATTTTAGTTGAAGAGAAACATATATTGCCATAATAAGAAGAAACAACGATTTACATATTACAAAACAACAACTCATACACAAACTGGATCCAACTCGTTAAACCTGCAGTTTGCTCAAAATAATTACACAGTTCCTCTCAAGTCCAGACCTGATTTTCTCTTCTAAGCATTAATTTTGTAGTCACTAACCACAAAAGCCATTCATGAAATCATGATAGATTACAAGAGAACAGTTGTTAAACGGAAGAAGTCACAACTGTGCTTCCTTTCTGAGGCTCGGTTGTAGTTGTAGTTGTGGTGATGTAGGTGTCATCGTAACAAGAATAATTCCCTCTGAAGAATCCACCATGAATGAGTAAATAAGGAATGATTCCAACGTTATCTGCACACACATGTAAAGTTACCCAATGTTAACAACAACCGCAAAAGCTAAAACATAATTAAAGGAATGAGGAGATTACTGATCGTATGAATGTGATAGCATATGAGTATTACATACCAGCTTTGTGTTTCGACTGCCTATCTTGATCTCTTTGCATGCCAACCTGCAGTTTTGTCAAAGAGAATTAATTAGCTCGTCCCCATTTCATGGATGAAATGGCTACCATAATTCTTATTGACTCATCTATATATATATTACCTCACGAAGAGGAACTCCTGTTCTGAAATCTGCTTAATATCATATTGGATGCCCAGTAAGCATTGTTTGGGGTGCACACTCCGAAAAGTCTCGTGAATTAGTCTAGCAACTACCGAAGTCTAGCATACTGTCCTGTAAATCTTTGTTAAAGCTATGCAACTTTATGCAACTTTCTAGTAGGAAATCAGATCTTTGTGGCAAGAACTCGTGCCAAAGAGTTTTGGACACTAAGCTTAGATATTTTGAATGTTGGTGATTTTTCTTTTAGCCTTTCAAAATGATGAGTTCAATATATTATTCAAAAGATATTACTGTCGACCTAGTGGATCTACAACAATAATTTCAATTATTAATCATTTCACAAACCCCTTGCCAACTATATGTCTAATGATTGACAATCTACCATGATAAAACATTACTCCCAATTAACATAAATATCATTTCCTAGTTACGTAGAATTGTTGTAGTACTATACTCTCACTGAGTACATTCCTCTTTTAGAAATAAATACATGAGCTTGTTTAAAATCATCTACACTATGATTCCATGAAAAATCACATGCAATCGAGGGCTTACCCTTGAATCTCTTCCCCAAAACATATTCAAACTTCGCATGACGTAGGCAGCTCTCGGCAGAAATGACTTTAACCATATAAATTGTGAAAGGCACTAATAAAATCAAGAACGGAGATAAATCCCTCACAAGCGATAACATTGCAAGATGTGAAATATTAGCATTGCTATAATCAAGATCTAGATTCTAGTCTGGGCAAAAGGGGAGTTGTAAGGAAAATTATCATGTCACAACTAGGACCACAATATAGGCAATCAACAAGCACTGGATGAATAGAATAGAAAATTGAGTTATGCAAGTGTGAAATTCTGAATTCACATTACTTTTATTAATATTCAAGGAATGGTAAATGCATTAGAAAAATAACCAAATGCAATACAGCTTTATGACAGAGGCTGTAACAGAATAAAATAAATAAAATAATATTTGACATAAAAATACACACATATATATATAATTGACCACATATAAGAAGTCATCCTATACATTTGGAAAATAAAATTATATATATATATATTTTGATGTGAAGTGTTCTTAGCTTTTTTAAGTTACGTTCTCATTACAATTTTAAAACGAGTGATCATCTATTTATGTGTAAATAATTTGTATCCGATAATACCGTATATTATTAACAATGTATATTAAACTTGGCAATTATATAATTTGGAAATTCACAAGAATGAATTAAATATATAATGACATATATATAATATTTAGTACACTATTATTATGCTACTGAAAAGTAATACATAACAGTAGAGTCGTACATATTGATTTCCTTATTTATGAACCACTTTATTCAGATTTGAAGCTTTGAAATGTGTCCCATTGAATTTTCTCTGTGTAGTAAAAATAGTAAAAATAATTCGATTGGGTCGCAGCATGAAGTCGTAGTGGTACCGAAATGCTCAACAATTACATGAAGAGGTGAGCCGCAATTCTGATGTCGTCAGAGTTGGACGAAAACTTGCGATCACAGAAGAAGCCATTATCTCCTGAGTTATCACATCGACTATGCGAATTATAACGACAATTATCACTAGATACGTGAAGTTTCATTCGATATGCGAGTTATCACCATTTTAAATGCGATCTGTGAAGGATATGCGAGATATCAAGCATTGTTTGGGGCGATTCATAGTAGATGGCACCACCCGACGATTCTCACATCTATGTTGCCAATTTAAACAGTCAACGCAACCTCCAATTCAGCCTGCTAGAATAGCACGTAAAGGAGGCTTTAGTGCAAATGCAGCTCAAAAAAAGACAAGTGTATGTGGCAGAAAATTAAACATAGGTTTGGAGGAAGTTGTCTCCTCTCATCTCCACTTTTTTACACACATGTACGCAACAACACATGTTTGAAAGCTTCCACACAGTAACCATAACAACTACACGCAGATCTTCTACAACACCTTACACAACAGTTGGTTGGCTTGACTGTTCGAGGTGTCAACAAAAATTTGCGACTCAGTTTTACGTGGGAGCTGGGAGGCAGTCTTACGTGGGAGTTTGCTTCCTCATGCACCTATCATCAATCACACTTGGCAGTCCATCAAATTAGCATATGAAGAAAAATATATACACATAGGAAAAAAATAAAGTTCCATGCAACAGTTAGATAACAAGGAAGATTTCACATAAAATTAAAATGTGACTTGATGAATAGTTTTTGCATGCTCCCATGCTAAAGCTAGAACCATCTGAAAATTGCTTTGAAGAACAAGAATTGGATGAAGACAATGAGTTTTCTGAGCATCTGGTTGAATCCTGTTGCGATGTGAATTTCTTGATTTGGGCTGTGCATTGAATAAAGAAAGAAATTTGATGTTGTATTGCAAGCTTATAAATGTGATCCTATGGATGTGCTTATCTAGATTTCTAAAAGGTATAAGGCAGTAAATTTTCCATGTGCTGCTATAAAAATAAGTATGGCAGTAAGAAAGACTCCCCAAGCTTGGATCAACCCTGCATCTTGTCTAGGGAACTGCTGGAGCTTGACATAGTATAAGAATAATGCAATTGAGGGCTTACCCTTGAATATCTTCCCCAAAACATATTCAAACTTCGCATGATGGAAAACTTACCAGGTGACTTGAGTAAGATGTGAAAGTTGAGAAAACTGTCACTGCAATGCTCTCACTTGGTTAAAATGGGGAGCAGTTTTTGTGATCCTCAAAATCTGAGGTATCTTCAATTGTGTGGGTGCAATAAGCTGGAAGAACTTCCACATTTGTGATTTATGGTTGTCCCATGCTGAGGCAGCTTCCCAAAGAATTTGGTTGCAGAGGGGCATTTCCTTCATTGGAAATATTTTCTCTTGCTCTTTTACCGGAATTAGAAGAGTTACCAGTGGTAGAAGTGGAGGCAATGCCTTTACTCCAAGTTTTGACTAAAATGGTATGTCCTTCTTTAAAAATATTATCAGAATGTTATTTATGGTTAAAAACACTTAAAACAATAAAAATTTACAGTGACTCAATATTAATAAAAAATTTAAACAATTATAATGAAAATAAACTAAAGGTGGTGACAAAACCTGTGCACAACATTCAAAAAGTTCTGGAAACTGTATCAATTATTAGCAGAAGTGAAGACAGTTCTGGTATTGGCTCTTATAGCACAGAAACTTGGGGAAACGATGATTTCCTATCCATTATGACTCCCCTTTATGAGACATATTGAATATATATTTTGTATGAGACTTATCCCTTATTGGCATATGTTCAATATATATCTTTTGTATGAGATTTTTGGGTGTAAATTCAGTATATATGAATGAAAATTGTAATATTATCAAAGGTTTTGTGTTTCTTTTCTGTGATTTTGACGTAAATCATATAGTGTTTTATATAATATTATTATTAGATTTAAATGTTATTGAAAAATTATAAAATAATAATTTGTTAAGTGAGTAATATTATTATTGGATTTAAATGTTATTGGAAAATTATAAAATAATAATTTGTTAAGTGAGAATAATGATAGGAGATATATTTATAATTGAGTAGAGTATAATGTAAAATGCTATAAGATAACAAATTTAATTAACTATTTTAATATATAATTTTTATTTGTGAAAAAATAGAATGTTTCTCTAAATTGTAATATATATTTCTAAAATTTTAATAATTATGAATAATAATTGGTTCAAGGATTTCATCTTATGACTTTTTGTTTGTAATTCACAAGGCTCAGTCATTTGAGCTAACTCACTATATTGGATGTGTCATTTTTTATACTATATGAATTACTAAGCTTTTCATTCTAAAGCTCAAACCAAAGACTCTTACCATTATTTTTGAATTTACAAGAACAAACATGTGCTATTAACATGCACACTAATAACATGCATTGTCTTTTATTTACATAAATCCTTAACTATGCAAAACTTCCCTCACCTTTACATGTTTGGAAATGAAATCTTAACCTTAACACCTATCTTAACATTAACATCTATCTTCCTCTCCAACCATGGCAAAGGCCCATGGTTCATCTCCTTCTTTAAAAACTACTTAGTGAAGATAGTTTTGGAAGTGATTTTTATAGGTTTTATAGTACACAAACTTGGGGAAACTAGGATCTCTTATCCTTTACGAAGTCCTTTATTGACATATGTTGATATACATTTTAGGAGGTGGTTTCAACAACCGAGATTCTCCACAAACAGAACACGGTGTTTTACATTATTAACATGGAAAATCCATCGGAAAATATTTCCTACAAACTTAACCGCACACTAGTCCTTTGACCTGGTGGTTTGTTTTAACACAAAGAATTGGTGTATTTCCAATAGAGCTTATTGGGCCTAAATAATACATGGAAACAAACCTTACAAACATGGCACGAAACTTCTTTAACTGCGCTTGGAAACCAATAGTTTTTACTATCGGTGTTTCCAACCATCAGCGGACAGTTCTAAGCCCAAACAATCAGGCACTCTATGATGCAACGGACACGCCAGGCTATAGGACACAACATATAAAACATTGCATCATATAGTTCCCGTTGCAAATCACAATCGACACTTTCCCTCAAAGGATATCAAAGTCCATACAACTGCGATAGCAGTGGACCCGTCAGGGTTATACAAGATGGAAGCAGAAAATATTGTGGAAGAAGACAATGATGAAACTCTAGAGGACGAAGAGTTTGGATTACGTGACATTGTTGATTAAATTTAAGTTATGCTTGTAAATCAAGCTTTGCAATGTTTTGACTTTGACATTTTATGAGAAGAATAAACACTCAATTAAGGTTGTTATACGTTCAATATTTGTAATATGTGATTTTCGCATTAATTTTTAAGTTAATCATTATTTTTTGAGAAAAAAAAGTGATTATTATTATTTTTTTTTGACATAAAATTCATAAAAAGAACAATTATTTAACCATTTTTAGTTAAAATTTTCGTATAAAAATTGTGATTTTGACATGTCAATTCTAGCAAAAAATTATCAAAACGTGTAGTTTTTTAGTTATATTTATGTTAAAAATGGTTATTTTTATGTCCATTGTTAAAAAATATTGTTTTTTAGAAACAATTATTTCATGTGGATTGAAAAATTAATTAAGGATGTTTAAATATGTAGAATATCGAAAATTCAAAATATCGACCTTCTAATTTAAAAATGCAAAACAATAAAAACCTTACTACAAAAATTTAAAACTAAAATAAAAAACAAGAAAATATGAAGAAAACAACCACTTCAAAAATTATTAAATTTAAAAAATATTTATTTACATTTCATACATTAGAAAATTTAAAGTAAAAAAATAGGTCTTTTAAAAAAGGGTCTGATGCAGAATACCCACTTTTTAAAATCAGCATGAAAATCACTACCATTCTAAAACATAATGTACATAAAAAATTAAAGTGCCAAAAACGATGCTCTAAAACAAACATGTGTGTTCTGCATCATCCCTTTTCAAAATCAGGTCACTTTTTTGCTATCTCTATGAAACGGTTAACAATATCAGTTCCCGTTTCAAAGTTTACATTGTTATGGGCACTGTAGATTTGATCTGCTGAATATAAATAATGTATACTGACCATGCTCCCCTTGAGCGTATGTTGAATCTTCTGGAAAGAAGTACATGAATCTATGACTCAACCAAATATGGCATTTCCTATCACCAAGGACTCATGCTTACATCAATCACTCAACATATTGGGGTTACATATTACATCAAATGCCCAAAATGCGATTACATACATAATTGACTTGATCCCCAATAGTCCAAACATGATTGAATATTACAATTATTACATCATGGGTCTGTACATGACCTTTACATTAAGAGACATATATTACATTTATAACCAAAGCTAAGACCTCAACATGAGGTAGCAAGACCATAGCAACATGAACAACGACATGCACATCCTCATTATCAATATTGAAGATAAGAAAATGTAGCTTCAATATCATCATCTTATTACCAAGTATGCAACATCATAATATTGTTCCGTAGAGATCTATTATCAAATCATCCCCTTGACCTCATCCAGGTCAACTTTATCTTTCCCTAAGAATCACAATCCACATACATCAAAGATATATGGATCTTTTGCAGCACAACCACATATCTATTTATGCATCAACAACATATGTGAGAACCAAGAATATCATCATAAAGTAATATAGGAAAATGTAGCATTAATCTATATCAACATCACCATGTGACCAAATATTTCAAGCATCAAGCAATTATAGTAGCAGTATATCAATAACCATCCTTTTGTCTTGATGTACCCTGCTTTTTCCTCATGTATGAAGAGTTATAATTCATAGGAAGCAATATCATTATCTTGGCCTATTATCTTCATTTAAGAAGAATTATCACACCATAAACAACTTCACCAATATGCAACGCAAGTAACCATTTATAATTGATAACCTATGACATAAAGATAGCAATATGAACTCATCATCATCAACCAAGCATAAGACTGTGCAATCAATCTTTCCTAGTAAACCATCTCCTTGATCTCATATCATCAAGATCAACATGCTCTACATACGAAGAGCCAAAATCCTCAAGCAACATACCATATGTAGCATAACATATACATGTATCATTACCATATACCATATGTGAGAACCAAGGGCAACACTATAGGCATTATCCATAACTGCACCATATGAATCTTATGCATCATTGAAGACATAATGACAACAACATATAAGTAGTGAGAGAAACTTATCATCATCAACTAATTCCAATAAGGACCATAGCATGCATATCCTCTTTACGTAGAATTAACTCCACTAAGTGAAACTTTATCCAAGGCTTTATCATCACTAATGATAGAATAACAACAACATATGTGTCTTCAACAACAATAACTACACATCAGCAATGCTGTATATACTTATCATGCAATCAAGGAATTCTCAAGCAATTATAATGCCAACAATGCATTATTAGAAGATAGCAAATGATCTGCCTGAACCTGTGCCAACTATCCATTGTCACGTATGATCATATCCATCTTCATCAATCATTAAAGCCATCAAAAGGACCAAAGTAACAATGTCATATTGCAACAACTCATAAATCATCATAAGACAATACTACTTCTAAGTAGTATATGAGCATCAATAGACTATAACCAACCAATGTCAGAACCAGAAAGCCAAATAACTAACTGAAGCATATCAAAACTTCTCCCCGAGTCTGTCCCACAATTTCTTTGTCCCAGATAAACATACATGACTGTCTAGACCAAAACTTGCATATATACATGATTGTCCTTCATAAGATCCACGTACAGAAAGTAAAGTGCTAGATTTTCACAGCGACAACTCCCCCTAAGAGTATATTGTATGTTCCTGATCAATGTTTCTACATCAGATACAATGTCAATAATATAAGCAACATAAATATCAAAATAACATGGGATTTATCATCAAGACATAAACATGTATAGCTCCCCTTGAGATCATACATCACTGATCCTGAGGACCCGATAATCGTCTTCTTCTCCTCATGAGATCATGTACCTCACATCACTTCTGCAGTCATATGAGAAGTATTCTTTTAAGAACAATGTATTTTAGTAGAGATACTCTTCTTTGACTCTGAGTCTGAATCCTCCCCATTTCTGCGAAAATTCAGTTCTTTAAACACATATAATTTATCTGGATTTTTGTATCATCTTGCTATGACTTTTCCAGTTTCTTCATCCATAAACTTGCATTTGGTTGATGTAAACACAATTATATTTCCTTTGTTCGCCATTTGACCTACACTTAGAATATTATGCTTTAGCCCTTGAACTAATAAAGTATTAGCTGCTCTTCTATGTTTATTAATTATGACTTTACCATTTTTCCCAAAACTCTTGCTAGAGCATTATTTCCAAGAATAACCTTACCATCTTGATTTTTCCTGAGAGACTCAATCTCACTCTTATCTCTAGTCATGTGATGATAGAATCCACTGTCTATGTACCATTCATCTTCATCTTCAAATGAGTAGAGAACAAGACCACATCTTAGATGTTCTTCTTCTTTCTTCTTATTATGAGAAATGTTGGTGGATCCATCTTTCTCAGGTCTTTTGAAATTATCTGATTGCTTGCCATGTTGTCTTTGTTGATTCATTGGTTTGTTCCTGCATCCTTTTGCTACATGCCCAATTTTTTACAAGCATAACATCTTATATGACCAGAAAAGGGAGTAGATGAATCATAATATTTTTGTCTCATATTCCTTCTATTGAAATCAATAGCTTTGTGATCAAATATGTTGCAAGAAAAATAATATCCCCTAAAGAAACTTGAGTATCTGGGAGTTGATGATCTTCCAGTGAAGCAACTATTTTCTTGAGATCGAAACAATCTACTTCTGCAATTGGCTGCAACTTGTCCATGGTTATGACATATAAAGCATTCAACATTATTGATCAAAGGAGATAATCGATTAATGTCTCTATTATTGGGAGAAATGTTTTCTTTTAAAAATTCATCTTCTTTGGATGTTGATCTAGTTGACTTCTTATCTCCTTGACAGGAATTTCAGATTTCATAATGTTATCTTTCAAGATACTTGTACAAGCCTGTGAACTAGATTTTCCTTTTACAATTTCATGAAAACCAAGACCATATTTAATGGCGGGAGACCTTTGACTACTAAGAATGTTATCCAAAATCTTAGTACTATCTTGAAATATCAAATGTTTATCCTTTTCTTCTAATTTACCTTTAAGAATGTTTACCTCAACCTCCATTCTTTGGTATTTCTCTTCCTTTTCTAGATATTGCTTCTTCATTCCTTCTTCAACCTTTCTTCCTTCTTCCACTTGATCCTTTAATTTGATTATCTCTTCCTTCAACCCATTCTCCTGTTCTTCAAATGCTTGAAGTAGCTCTTCATTTCACTTGTCTGATTTTTCAAGATCTTCCCTTAGAGAGACGATCTCAGATTTAAGACCTTCACAATATTGTTTAGATTCCACAACAACATCTATTGATTTAATATGATCCCTGTTATCATATGCCTATAATTTATATTTAAGATTAATAATATTTTTTAAAGCAAGATCAAGTTTTCTTCTAAGATTAAAAATTTATTCTAACCTGTCTTCTTTTGAATCAGTAACTGCATCTGACTTCACAAAGATTGTTTTATCATCATGTTCATCCTTTGACACATTAGAAATAAGATTACATGATAGTTATTTTGATGAACAACCTTCGTTTTGTTTTTCTCCATGGATTGCATGTAGCTTATCTCATACTTCCTTTGCAGTTGAATAATGCATAACCCTATTTAATGCTGAATCATGTATGCTATTAATGATGTCACTTAATGCCTTACTGTTCTTTTGCACTTCTTTGACTGATGGAGGAATCTTGGTGAAGCCATTGCATACCAATACCAAACATCAAGGTTCATTAGATTAGATTTCATAGTTTCTTTCCATTGTTGATAATTATCATTTCTTAGCATAGGTACACCTTCATTGTCCATTCTTTCTGACTTGTCTTGTTCTTTTTCTTTTAGGGCATCATTTTTGTATTTGTTTTCTCTTTAGAATCCTTACTTTCACTTTTACCCATGAGTGAAAGTTTAGTTGATTCACCGACATCTTCACTATCATCATTATTACATACACAAGGAAATGGACCACAATCAGAACAAAAACCCATCCCTGTTAATTCTTTGTTATTGTCTTCTTCATTCTTGATCAATAGAAAGAAGGATGCTCCCAAAAATGAATATTTTCTGACATCTGTAACTATCACTTCATCTGATATATCACTATCACTACCACAATTTTTTGACTCCTTCCTTCGAGCTATATTCTTCTTTCCCATCATCCTTGATCCACTCCAAGCAGTTATGCTTCAACTAAAGTGACCTACTCTGATACCAGTTGTTGGATAAAATACTTGGGGGGGGGGGAGGGGAGGGAATTAGTAGTTTAAAACTCATTTAAACCTTTCAATTTCTTATTCAGATTTGTGTACACTACTATCATTAAGTAAACTAGCATATGTACACGACTATGTTGAAGGAAAAAATTGTATATTCGGTTAGCTAACTTTTCATATATTTCATCATTTGTTCTACTTTAACCAATATGTTTTTACTTTATTATATTTTAATTGAACAATAGCCATGAGTAGTAAGAACAAAATAAATCATCACACATAAGAAACACATCAACACATGAGGACACCAAGATTTTTAGGTGGAAACCTAATGTGGGAGAAAAACAACACTGCCGTTGTCTCTATATTCATCTTTTATTATAAAGAAAAACATCTTATAATATTTTACTAGTGTAGACTCATACCAGTATGTAGGCACCCACTTACAGAAAGCTACAAAATTCACTCGTTATCCAACACCCAATGGAAAGGAGCTCCAACCCCTGATCTTGTTTACCAGTACCCATCGGAAGGGAGCTCCAACCCCTTGATCTTGTTTACCAGTACCCATTGGAAGGGAGCTCCAACCCCCTGATCTGATTCACCATCTACCACTGGAAGGAAGCTTCAAATTCCTCACTAAAGGCTCCAACCATCAACACCTTTGTGAACCACATTTCATAATATTTCATACTAGATCCACCTAATCCAAAACATCAAACATGTAGGCCACTTTTCATCATATTTTCATACTAGACCCACTACCATCATTTATGCCCAATACCAAATAACAATATTGAAACCATTCATTATGTCAAATCATTTAATCATTGAACCAATTAGATCACTAAATTTCTACCATTTCTTACAACTGAATCAAACCAAACCATAATATATATAAACCATCAGATGCATCGACATACCAAGCCAAGCACTATTACCCACCACAGAATCCAGTTCCTGCTACTGCAAAACCCTGATCAACCATATGTCATAATATATACACTATTGTTTTAAGTCATACTCGCATATGTACGCGCTTCTTCTTAAGCAGACCTGCATACAGATCTCAAAATACTGAACAATTAAGTCTAAATCACTATCACACTGAATCAATTACTGAATCACATACTGAACCCATCATAGATCACTGAACCAGATACAAATCATCGCACAGTAGTATCATTTCTAGTCAACATATCATTCCATAAACAATTCAACCCAACCAGAACTGTCAAACATAGATTATCATGAGAGAGACATCATTGGAAAACAACAACAAAAATAACATAACTAATCAAACATCATTAACAACTCAAACTACAAGACCCTAGAAGATGTTTGTGACTCTTTTGAAGAATATACCCGTATGTACGCTCTTCTAATTCAACACACCTGCATACAGATATGTCCATACTGCAAAATATGTATCCGACTACCCAATAGAATATTCATGTATGTATGCGACTTCTCAATGTCAAACCTGCATACAGATCTGTCATCAGTGAGACATATCTTTGTTGTAACACAACATCTGACAAATCCAAATCTCAGCATGCAAACTGTTACAGACACACATCATAATATCATAAAAAATATATCAAACATAAACAAATTATTCAATATGTCATCATTTCAGATCTATTAGATTTGATCCATCTCCATGTTCCATGGTGCACTCCTATTTCAGATCAAGTCATTCATAAATAATCCATTACATGCACACTCTAACACTTGATATCCATCTCCTTATATAATATAAGCCTTAACCAATACCTTAGGCCAATCCCTTAGTAATCCTGATGGTACTCTGTGACGAGATCAAATATCATTATTGCGCTCAATACAATGGGCCAATACCATGGTAAATAGCCTTGGTAGTCATAATACCATGGTGCGGAAAATGTATGTGACTTCTCTTCATCATACCCACGTATGTACGTGGATTTTCTTCACAGGATCGACTTATACTTTTCTAAACTTCACATGTATAATCTTTCTATCTATGAACTGACATTCCTTTGTGCATTCTCTGTTAAGTTATGGTATGTTCTATGCTTATAACAATTTACTTCTTTTTCTTATTATATTCCACAGATTAGCAATCACATGTACATAAAGTAAAGTGCAGATAGAACATTAAACAATTGATAGAAAACAAGCCAAGACAAGAGACACAAGATGTGGTGGCTAGCCAGGGACAAACCCCACAATGTGTGGAGAAACCCTTTGATCAAATCTTCTTTTATCTTCAATAATTCAGCAGAGAGAAATAGTACAATAAATCTGATTCATATCAGCAATAGCAAACCCTAGATCAATAGCATCAGCATTAGCGACTTCATTATCAAACTAGGGCTGATGATATCTCACAAACCGATCGTCGGATTGACTTCATTCCACCACCAAAAGTTGTGGCTTCTAGAGGAGTTCAGATGAACCTATAGTTTAGTTTAGATGAGGAGATCTTCTAGCCCACGTAGGTCAATATTTACTTCTACAGTTGTAGCTTCAGTTTCGGCAGTTTCCGGCTTCAAACTAGGGCAGTTGATATCTTGCAAACTATTTGTCAGATTGAATTCATTCCACCACCAAAAGTTGCGGCTTTCAAAGGAGATCCAGATGGACCTACAAAAAATTTCTAAAGAGGAGATCTAATGGTCCACGCAGGTCAAACTTTGGATCTGCAGTTGCAGCTTCAGGTTCAATAGCTTCCAGCTTCACATGTGTGAGAGAGAGACCCTTTTTTGCGTAGTAGAGAAGAGACTCATTTATACGCAGTAGATAGAGAGAGATGTGATGAGATGAGTGAGTGAAAATGAGGAAAATTCCTCTTATATTTATACACAATGTTGGTGTTTGAATAGATGCGACTGTTGGGCTTCTGAGCCTACATGAGTTGTACGTCGGCTTGATAATAATTCCATAATCAAAATAAATTCATATCTCCATGAATACTTATCGGAATCGGATGATCTTTATATCAATCCTACACCACTCGATGAGAGGAATCTAATAAAAATATTATCAGCCATGAATAAGATGATCCACATGAATTTTTTCCCTGGTTTCCAAATTTAACACTCCCTCTCAACCAGGGAGAACTTCATCTGGAATCTGTCTATCGGTCGTTACTATTCATCCATCAAATGCATTGCCCTGTACAACCTGAACCTTGCCCTGCTTTGCTCTATTCTTCCTGTTCTGCTTTGTCTTGTTCTGCCCTGTACTAATCGATAGTGTTTTGCTCTGTTCTTCTCTGCTCTTGCATTGTTCTGTTCTGCTCTACTTTTGTTCGAATTATGAAGAAGAAGAAATGATCGAGGATGTATCATACTGACTCAAAGTCAGCCTCAGAGTATGTACCACTGGTCCCAGACCAGTCTCAACCAACCCGAAGTCAGCGTCATAGCGAGCACAACTCCACTGGTCCTAGACCAGTATCATCCTCCACTGACTCAAATTCAGTCTCAGAGTGCGTACCACTAGTCCCAGACCAGTCTCAGCCAACCCGAAGTCAGCGTCATAGTATGTACCACTCTCACTGGTCCCAGACTAGTACTACACTGACACGAAGTCAGTCTCGGAGTATGTACCACTGGTCCCAGACCAGTACTGCACTGACACGAAGTCAGTCTCAGAGTATGTACCACTGGTCCCAGACCAGTCTCAACTGACCCGAAGTCGCATCTATAGATGGTACACTCTACTACTAGTCCTAGACCAATATCTTGATCCCAGACAATGGAGGTCATCCTAGCAAGGGAGTACGGTAGGATTACAAAATGCATCATCGGTACTACTATGGTCCCTAACTTCATTTCCCTGCTCATTGATCATATGAGAGGTACTTCCCATGAGTCCCAAACTGCATGGGTAGGATGCCTCGACAGGAGAACTAATCAATCCTGTCCTCACAGGAGAATACATCAATCCTGCTACAATTGCCATGGAGAACACATCAATCCAGGCCGCCATGGAGAACACATCAATCCAGGCCTCACAAAAGAACACATCAATCCTGCTACAATTGCCATGGAGAACACATCAATCCAAGCCTCACAGGAGAACACATCAATCCTACTACAATGTCGCCACGGGGTGTACATGTATACCACTAGGGGATAGTGAATCATCCTATGGTCCTATGCTGCTCCAAGAAGCACCCTGCACCCCCCTGGAGCTCCCAGAGCTCAATGCATCATACATGACCCTCATTGGAGGGTCTTTGAACAACTCCAAGTTTTTCTCGCAAAGTCAAAAATTTTACTTTCCCAAGGGGTTTTGTGAGAATGTCGGCGACCTGTTCATCTGTACCGATATGTTGGAGCCTTATAGCTCCCCGCTGCACCATATCTCGAATTTAATGGTATCTGATATCGATATGCTTGGAGCAATCATGAAATATAGGATTCTCTGACAAACGAATCCCACTCTGGTTTTCACAAAGGATCATGGTGGTATCTAATGTAAATCCAAACAACTCACTGAAGAGCTTTCGCAACCAAACTGCCTCACAAGGAGCCATGCTGGCAGCAATATACTTTGCTTCGGCGGTGCTCAAAGCCACCGACTTCTTCTTCCTGCTCATCTAGGATATTGAAGCAGATCCCAAGGAGAACAACACTCGGAAGTGCTCTTACGGTCCTCCACATTACCTACCCAGTCAACATCTGTGTATCCAAATAGTCTCACATCTCCGACAATGTATCTTAACCCATAAGTGATAGTTCCATGAAGATATCTTAGCAGATTCTTGGCACCAATCCAATGTATGTGGTGGGGTTCAACCATATTTTGACTCAATGTGTTGACTACAAAGCATATAGCTGGACGGGAGTTCACTACGAACATTAATGCTTCGACGAGTTGTCGATACTCGGTAGCATTTCATAAAACAGGTCCAGCAGCACTACTGCTTAACTTCTTGAAGTCAAGCTCCATTGGGGTAGTTATAGGCTTGCAGTCCACCATACTAAATCTTTCCAATATATTCACCACATATTTTCCTTGAGATAGGAAAGTTTCTCCTGGCTTCTGCCACACTTCAAGTCCTAGGAAGTAGTGCATCAGTCCTAGGTCCTTCATTTCAAATTCAGAAGCCAACTCCCTCTTACATTTGAGAATGAGAGGGTCTGCACCTGTTAGAAAGAGGTCATCCACATACAACACTAGTATGAGAGGTTTATCATCTTCAACCTTAAATTAAAGGTTAGGATCAGCTTCACTCCTAGTGAAACCCAACTTCATCAAGTAGCTGTCGATCCTCTCATACCATGCTCGGGGTGCTTGCTTTAGCCCATAGAGAGCCTTCTTTAACATGCATACATGAGATTTTTGATCATAAATTTCAAATCCTTCGGGTTGCTCCACGTAGACTTCTTCTTTGATTGAGCTGTGCAAGAACGCAGTCTTGACATCCATTTGATGTAGGTTCCATCCTTGTGAAGCGACAAGGGCTATGATCGAGCAGATGGTAGTATATTTGGAAACAGGTACAAATATCTCATCATAGTCTATACCTTCCTTTTGGGAGAAACCACGAGCAACAAAACGAGCATTATACTTTTCCGTACTTCCATCTGCTGCATGCTTTTATCTTGTAAAGCCATTTGGAAGTAACAACTGTCTTGTCCTGGGGTCTAGAAACTACTTCCCAAACACCATTCTTCATGATAGACTCATATTCTTCGATCATAGCATCCTTCCATACTTGATGCTTGATGACATCTGAGAATGATGAAGGCTCATTTTGTATGATCGTGCTCATGATGGTCAGGTATCCCTGATACCTATTAGGTTTCTTACTTTCACGAAAGGTTCCTCGGGGTGCAGCATGTCCTTCAGCATAATCAAGTAACCCCCTAAGCCATGAAGGCCTCTTCCTAGAAGAGGAAGGCTCATGTGGAGGAGGATCAATCGGATCCATGGGTTCTTCTACATCAGGCATTGATTCATCATCCTTTTCTTTTGGTTCCCTGGTGTCGGCTTCTTGAGAGCTCCTCAAAGTCGGAAGATTGTCCACCTTGCTGAGAGCCATATCTTCGTCAAAGGTGACATCATGACTAATCACGACTTCCCTTTGACCGGCTACATAGATTCTATAGCCTTTATTATTTTCACCATAGCCCACGAAAATTCCCTTCTTTCCAGATGCACCCAATTTATTTCTTTTCTCTTTCGGCACATGAAAATATACAGGGCTTCCAAAAATTCTAAAATGAGAAACATCAGGTTTCTTACCGGTGAACTTTTCTTCAGGAGTCTTGGAACCCAATGCTTGATGAGGCATCGATTTTGTAGATATATGGTAGTGTTTGCAGCTTCAACCCACAGAAACTTCGGAAGTCTTTGATCATGTAGTATGGCCCGAACAGCTTCCATAATTGTGCGGTTCTTCCTTTCTGCCACACCATTATGTTCAGGAGTATATGGTTTAGTACTCTCCCTCTTGATGCCAACCTCTTTAAAAAAGTCATGGAACTCATTAGATTCATATTCAGTCCCATTATCAATTCTTAAGATCTTGATCTTCTTTTCAGTTTGATTCTCGATTAGGGTTTTGAAGTGTCGAAACCAAGGGAACACTTCATCCTTATTTTTCAAGAAGTATATCCAAGTCTTTCGAGAATAGTCATCTGTAAAAGTGAGATAATATGAATATCATCCCAAGGAGTTCACAGGGATCATACCTGATATGTTTGAGTGAACTAGTTGTAATATATCAGAGGTCTTGCTTTGACTTGAAGGGAATGGTCCCCTTTTGAGCTTTCCTTTGGCACATCCTAGACATACACCTCCTTTCTCTACTTGGAATTCAGGCATCCCTATTACCATCTGTCTTACATCGGGTAGAGATTTTTAATGAAGGTGGAAAAACCTCCGATGCCAAAGTTCGGACTAAAGTGTTGTGTCACAAGACATGACACCTAGCAGACTTCCACTGACCTGATATAAAGAATCAACTCGAAACCCAAGAGTGAAAGCATCTTTAACATTATTTTTCCATATACGTACCTTACTATCGCTGAAGGTTACCTTATAGCCTTTGTCTTCCATTGCCGAGATGGATACCAGGTTCTTTTTGAGATAAGGTACATATAATACATCTTGTAAGTGGATCATATTACCTTGATTCAATTTGAGAGAAACATTGCCTACACCTTTCACTGGATATTTCATGTCATCTCCAAGGACAATTTCTAGGTTAGTTTCTTTTTCTACCAGATTATGGAGTACTTCTTTGTAACCAGTGAAGTGTCTTGAGGCACCACTATCAATGAGCCAAATTCCCATTGAGTCCGAAGGAGCGGAGGTAGATAGAGCAGCTGGTAGATAATACTCAGCTTGCGTATTGTCAACAATGTTAGATTCATACCTGGAATTTCTAGCCTTCTTGAATGGTTTCCCTCTTCCTTGATTTCCAACATTCCTTTTCCCTTTGCTGTTGAATTTTTCATTCCTTCAATTACCATGAGAGGGATTTTGATCATCGTCACGGTGAGAGTCCTTTCTATTAGGGCATTCCCTTGCCTAGTGACCTGCTTTATTGCAAACGAAACATCGTCCTTTTCTTCCACCCTTAGATCCAACCTTTCTTTTCGATTTAGTCCCAGAATTATTTCTTTTCTTAGCATGAGAAGAAAAAGCAGCAGGAGGAACTTTAGGAAAGGGAATTTCCTGCTCTTCTACCCTTGTTTCTTCTTGAATGCATCTAGCCATTAATTCCCCGAAACCAGGAATTACATTATTTTTCAGAAAAGTAGTCCTCAACACATACCATTCAGATGGTAATCCTCCAAGAGTCGTGAGTGCCATTTCTCTGTCAGTAATAGTTTCTCCAATAGATAGGAGATCGTTCTTGATCTCAGTGATTCTTAAGAAGTATGCTTGCATACTTTCATCTTTATCCTTCTTGATTTCCCTCATCTTATTTCTAAGAAACAAAACTTGATTTGCATAATTAAATTTAAATAAAATCACCAGTCTATCGTAGATTTCCTTGGAGGTGTCTAGATCAGAGATGTAGGCCACCAAGCGCTTGTTGATAGAGTCCCGGATGATCTTCTTCACTTTAATTTCTACATTCTTCCATTTGTTCCTGGCAGTAGGAGGTGCATTTGATGGAGGCTCAACAATATTGCCTCTTACGTGACCCAACACTCCTTGATCCTCTAGGGTTAGATCGATAGACATCTTCCATCTGTGATAGTCAGCTTTCTCACAGAGTTTGTCTTCAGCAGGAAAGAGTGTTGAG
Source organism: Pinus taeda (assembly GCA_000404065.3). Classification (NCBI taxonomy): domain Eukaryota; kingdom Viridiplantae; phylum Streptophyta; class Pinopsida; order Pinales; family Pinaceae; genus Pinus; species Pinus taeda. The sequence goes on from APFE031479588.1 coordinate 56,768, forward strand.
GACCCCATAGTTCTTTTAGGATGGCCTTGCCAATCTTCTCTTCGATGATTGCTCTCGCTCTTGCTCGGGCTTTGTCTTCACCTCAACTCTAATACCATGTTAAGTTATGGTATGTTCTATGCTTATAACAGTTTACTTCTTTTTCTTATTATATTCCATAGATTAGCAATCACATGTACATAAAGTAAAGTGTAGATAGAACATTAAACGATCGATAGAAAACAAGCCAAGACAAGAGACACAAGATGTGGCGGCTAGCCAGGGACAAACCCCACAATGTGTGGGGAAACCCTTTGATCAAATCTTCTTTCATCTTCAATAATTCAGTAGAGAAAAATAGTACAATAAATCTGAATCATATCAGCAGTAGCAAACCCTAGATAAATAGCATCAACATTAGCGACTTCATTATCAAACTAGGGCTGATGATATCTCACAAACTGACCATCAGATTGACTTCATTCCACCACCAAAAGTTGCGGCTTCTAGAGGAGGTTTAGATGAACCTACAATGCAATTCAGATGAGGAGATCTTCTAGTCCACGTAGGTCAATATTTACTTCTGCAGTTGTAGCTTCAGTTTCGGCAGTTTCCGGCTTCAAACTAGGGCAGTTGATATCTTGCAAACTGTTCGTCGAATTGACTTCATTCCACCACCAAAAGTTGCGACTTTCAGAGGAGATCTAGATGGACCTACAATGTAGTTCTAAAGAGGAGATCTAATGGTCCACGCAGGTTAAACTTTGGATCTGCAGTTGCAGCTTCAGGTTCAACAACTTCCAGCTTCACATGTGTGAGAGAGAGACCCTTTTCTGCGCAGTAGAGAAGAGACTCATTTCTGCGCAGTAGATAGAGAGAGATGTGATGAGATGAGTGAGTGAAAATGAGGAAAAGTCCTCTTATATTTATACACAACGTTGGTGGATGAATAGATGCGACTGTTGGGCTTCTGAGCCTACATGAGTTGTAGGTCGGCTTGATAATAATTCCATAATCAAAATAAATTCATATCTCCATGAATACTTATCGGAATCGGATGATCTTTATATCAATCCTACACCTCTCGATGAGAGGAATCTAATAAAAATATTATCAGCTATGAATAAGATGACCCACATGAAGTGTTTCCCTGTTGCCAATTTTAACATTCTCTTTGTCACATTTGTACCATCCCATATAATCATCTTGTTAGCATCATGTTTACATCTTTATCAAGTAGGTTTCCATTAAGCACACCATATTAGTCATAATGCCAACAACAATATCCTCTCACTTTAGTTCAACTCCTATGATGCCATGGGGGGTATCCTAATACCTTGATTGCTTCACCAACAAGTTAGTATACTAGTGTCTAGGAACCTTACATTAGATGAAGGTTAGGATTTAAGTAAAAAAAAGTGCTAAATCTCATATGTGAGTATATAACGTAAAAAATACAAACGAACACTTGAGAAAGAGGAAAATACCTCAAATAAATACTACCTTTAATGTCACAAGTTGAGGTAAGGATGCATACATCAAGTAAGATGGCATTTCTCTTAATTTTTCTTGATTATATGACATATAAGAGGATAAGCTTGCTATTGGTTTGCACTTCCAACACTTGTAAAATGATAAAATTTGCATAAGGTACTTGTTTGGAGTGCCCTTCAAGCCATCTAAGAGTGAGGAAACACACTAGGATCAAGTATATGTAGGTGATAATGCTAGGGGTATGAAATATTAGTGAAATTAAGATCCTTACAACATATTTATGCAATAAAATGTGAAGATACAATAATCTAAAATAACAATTTCATAAATTGGAGAGTTAATCCACCTAGGGTTAAGCCTAAATTTCCTCCCATTCAAAATATTACACTTTCTAGTACTTTAAGATGTTGAAAATACTTTGAAATGAAATGAATATGCAATTAAAACCAATCAAAAGTAAAACTAAGGTTTTATAGTTGGATCTCACCTTATTTCCTCTAAACCCTAGGTTAGGGATTCAAAAACCCTTGTAGAATAATTTTATTCCATATTTGAATAGACCTTGAAAAACCTCAAAAATTGACATTAGATAGAAATAATCCACAAAAGAGATGGCCAATTTAATCTTGGACCATTCAATGTTGCTAGAGGCATGAAAACCAAAGATGTCCACTTTGAAATTAGACTATTTTTGGCATTTTATCCTTTAACTTTTATTTAATTTTGTATTTTATATTTTTATGGATTTCTAAAGAATATAAATGAATAAAATGACAAGGAGTTGAGTTTTGTAAAAAATGTTGTTGGTTGTTAGGGTTAGGGCTAATGCCTTATCTCCATCAGGGCTTAATATAGTTAAGATGAATTCCTCTCTTAAGTTAGTGATTCAATGCTTGTGGATAAGGGAAAGAAGATAGAACCTTGGAAGTTAAATTACCTTCTTGTCTAACCAAGACAAGTTATGAAACCAATCCCTACTAGAAGGGATCCCTCTATGGGAAAAGCCTTCAACCATAAGGTCAATTATGGAATGAAATAAAATCAAAACCCTTATTGAGGAACCCTTAAGGCATGTCCCAACAAAGATATTTAATGCTTACTTCACACCAACAAGAGAGAAGTGAAAGAATTTACCCTAGATGTCTCCCTCTAAGTGACAAAGTTACTCCTCAATGGATCGATATTAATATCCTTGTAGTAGTCTTGAATTGACACAATATTGTCTTTAAAAATATGTAGAATAACCAAGAAAAATGGACTTCATGAAAATATTGTGTTATGGCATAATAATCTGAATAATTCACAGCTATTTGGGAGGAGAGTGAGGTCTTAATTTATAGAAAAGGCTCTGAACACCTCTCCCCCTTTTTCTCCTTAAAAAATGTCTAAGAAACTTCAAGAAAGGTTGTTTTTTCATCCACAATAGACTTGGAGACTAAATCATTACGTAAAATTATCTTTGCATTGCTTGAAACCCTTCAAAAGAGTTTGACGTATATCTGAAGAGGCTTGTCTTACTTGTTAAGGGCGTTGATTTTCTCTAGAAGTCCAATGTTGCCCTTAAAAATAGCTTGGATTGCCTTGGAAAAATATTTGAAGGCTAGGAGAGGTTCACCATTCCCCTTTTTTGGCTGAACGTTCACTTGGAATTAACCCTTGGACCTCCAAATGCTCTCTTAAGGTGGACTGATCCTTCATTTAGGCTTTATATTTCTTGATTTGACATTTGATGCTTCATTTCCTTGCTTGTAGACTTATACATGGTCCATAGATGTGTTCTTGACTTGACATGACCTTTGCTTGACTTGTAAAAGGCACCATGTTGTTATATTTAACCCCATGGATACTCCAAGAGAAATTAATCCTCCTTTGATGGTGAAATAATGCTTGAAATTACACTTTGAAGGAGGTGCTTTTGATGCTTTGACTTGGAGTTGACCTAACTTGCCTAGGAGAGTGCAATGGACCTCTTTCCTTGCCTTGGAGAATGTGATATCATGCCTCATGGAGAATAAAATCATTATGAATCATGAGATTTCCATGAAAAATGATCTGCATGACCAAAGAGGTGTACATATATAAGAGAAGTGGTCCACGCAAGGAATAAAACATAGCTAAGACAATGATGAGATGGGTGTTTACAGCCTTACATAATGTGATCACCTTTACAAGGACAATGCAACAAATGTTATCGTTAGCCACGTGTCCCAATAGATCCACCTCCATGATGCCTGCATACCATCCCGAGACATAAGAATGTCCATCAAGGAAGGGAATGGACACCTAAGAAGGGGCACTTAGAAAAATAATAAAACCAAGGACCATTAAGATGAGATTAAGAGGATTAGTCATGACCATCCACTTAGGGGTAACTAAGATACACTTTTAAACTTCATTCCACATTGCCTACAAGGCCATATGATTGCATACATTTAGGCTTACAAATGGTGATGTCCTTTGACAAAAAAATTGAGGTTCCCTATTGGAAATAGGGGGAGCATCTGAATTCAACTGCAAGACATGTCCTCCTCCTAGGAGTGCTTGAGAACCCCCAAAATATTCATTGACATGTGACCTACATCAATCTCACTAAACAAAAGTCAAACATTAGGGAGGGATAGAGACACAAGTGCCCTATTCCTTCCTAAAACAAATAATAAATCATGCATAAATGAAATGACCTCTATTCTAGAAAATAAAGGTAAATGTGACACGTAATAAAATGAAATCACACAAAGCAATCTAAGAAAAACTTACCATGTTACAAAAATTTCCCTTAATGCATTAAATACTAACTTTAAAGTATAACATTGAAACTTTCCATTTCTGGGCAAGATAAATATTTCTCCATCAAAATGGAAAAGATAGAAAGAATCATTACCTATAACTTCATCAACCCATTAAGGACCTAGCCATAAAATTTCAAACTTACCATGATTACGTCATATTCCACCTCTTTTGTTCCAAAGTAGAAGGAGGTCACCTTTCTAGAAGTTCTATTGGCAACCTTTCTTGTCAAACTTTTTCTTTGTCCTTTCCTAACGTTGCCACAAGTAATCATAAGCAAACCTTCTACTTTCATCAAGTTCCACTAACTATTTGACTATGTTTTGCAACACATATGAATCTAAAGAAAATTGTTGCATGAATTTATACATTAGGGTCTTCAAGTGAATTGACAATGTTGCTTCCATCATGTGGACCAAGTCAAATGGGCCTTTTCCCATAGAATATTTCTTTGTTATTCTCTCATCCCAAAGAGCATACTTGATTTTGCTATCCAAACTCTTCTTATTGTCTCCAACTATCTTCTTGATTACGTTCATTAGATTCTTGTTGTTGGATTTACCTAAACCATTTCCCTATGTGTAATAGTTTGGAGTGGGACAAAAAAATTCCATAATCAAAGAAAAATGTTGACAACTCTGTTGAATTGAAGGCTTTGGCATTGTCAGTTGTAATTTTTGTTGGCACCCAGAATCTTGTGATAATAATTTCTTCTACAAAGTCCATAATAAATTTATCAGTGACCTTTCTTGTTGGAATTGATTCATCCCATGAAGTGAAGTAATCTATAGCATTGAGAATCCATATGTGACCATTGCTTGAGTTTTCCTTAAAATGTCCAATGAAATCAAACCCCTATTATTGGAAGGGTGCTTTTGTTATAATTGGTTGGAGAGGGAGTGTCACTAACCTCTTATTTCCTTTGAATAATTGGCAGGGTTGATACTTTCTCATAAACTTGTGGATGCCTTTGAATATACTACGCCAACAATGTTCTCCTCTGAATATCTCATGAGGTTTGGTTTTGGCTGTATGATGTCCACCACAAAATCCTTGATGAAACTATGTTGTTTTTTTGTTTTTTGTTTTTTGTTTTTGTTTTTGTTTTTGTTTTTGTTTTTTTTGTTTTTTTGTTTTTTTTTGTTTTTTTTTTTGTTTTTGTTTTTTTTTTGTTTTTGTTTTGTTTTGTTGTTTGTTTTTTGTTTGTTTTGTTTTGTTTTGTTTTTTAATTTCTGACTAACACATCTGAAATTTATTTATTTTATTATTAATTTTATTTTTATTTTTAATTTTTATTTTAATTTTTAATTTTTAATTATATATATATATATATATATATATATATATATATATATATATATATATATATATATATATATATATATATATATTATATATTTATTTTTATTTTTATTTTTATTTTTTATTTTATTTATTTATTTTTATTTAATTTTTTATTTTTATTATTTATTATTTATTATTTTATTATATATATATATATATTTTTTTATTTTTTTATTTACTTTTATTTTATTTATTTTTATTTTATTTATTTTATTTTTTTATTTAATTTTTATTTTTTATTTTTTATTTTTTTTCTTTTATGAATTAAACTATTCTATTATTTACATGAAAAACCAGAGTACATTTACATGCAAGCTATTTGAAAAATCCGTCTGCCGGAGAGAATAGCAAGCTGGATCAACCAAGTGTAGCCAGAAAAAAGGACGACCTGTTTCATGCCCTCCCAGGGCGTTTGAGACCAAAAATCTTTCCCACGCAGGGGAGGACAAAACTGATACCCTTGCACAATATTAACCACCCACAAAACAGACGACCAAACCAGAAAGTAACCGACCCTATTCCTCAGCGATGGCAGACTGCCGCTAAGACATATTGACATAATAACTAGTTGACATGTAGACGAACCAGAGACAGATAGACAGAAAGACATGACCAAAGAAACGAGAGAACCAGAACCACCTCTGAGCATCAGAACCTGAGACGTCGTAGCAGACTAATCCTCCAACTCCTCCTCCACAATTGGGCATGGTCCGTATTCCTCCTCTTCTTGCACCTTGCCTTCTTTCACCTCGGCTGCTTCAGATTGCTTCTGGCTCCTTTCCAGCTGAGGGTCTGGCATTTCCATGCCCTTCCCTTTGTCTATTTTGTGCAGGTTAGTTACTTTGGCTGCGCCACCCAGGGGATCGAAATCAGGTGGAGCGCTGGAGCCGCCCTCGTCCAGGGCTTCGTCGATGAACAAAACAGAGACGTGGGCATTAATGCGCGGACGGTTCAGGGGTCTGTCGAAGGAGAAAATTGCAGAGCCAAGGTAAGGAGCAGATGAGGTCCCAGGTGAGTTGGCCTCCATGAATTGGCTATGCTTGAGAGAACTAGCATCTCCAAGACGTGGGCAATGGCAGAGACAGTGGCAATGAGGACAATGGCAGGGAGGATGGGATTCCTCTTCAGCTGAGGGCCGCGAAGACCCTCCCCAACTAGAGCCGCGACGGCTTAGCATCCTCTGGCGGTTCCTGACCATATTGACAAGGTAGTCCTGAGCATAAACAACCTGAACCATTAGACCTGGGAAGGAATAAAACAAACCAAGATCTGAGTTTGCCAGCACCATCAACTGAACAAGAATCCCAGGCCCTAGCCAAGTGAGGACAGTAATGCCAGGGCTGCCTCTGTTTAGAGGGCTCCATGCTCTTCCTCGGAGGTCGCCCACCATTAAAGAGGCCATCAAATCTTTAACATAGCCTAAATGTGCAGCGCAGTCAGATGAAGTCGGAGCGTTAATGCGCTCAGTTTGCCATCCCATAGCTGTTAAATTCACCTTCCGGGGATGTCCTGCGCCACCTCCTTCTAGGTCGCCTCTGCGCATGGTTGGCATGTGGCTGCCGTGAGACCCCCATCCCATCATCTTACTCCGGCTAGTTGGCACCCGCATCCGGGGCTAACACATCTGAAAATTAGTCCATCCATGTTTTTCCATTAGATTCCTTGATCAATGAAGTTGTAGTTGGGTGTCTTTAACCTTAAGGGTCTCTTTTTGTGATATGGAAGGTTTGTAGGAGATGTGAGGTTGTTATGATTATCGATGGTGTCTCTATATGAGTCACTCCTTTCCAATTATGTATTGATTGTACAAATCAAAGCACATGACTCTTCTTTCAAACCAAGAGAAAATTTTTGTCTCTAGCCATTAGTCGAGTTAATCCTTTGCCTTTGATCAAATTGGTGGCTTGATCTCTAAATCATGTTCCTATATCTTTTTTACCCACTTACCCCTAGTTCCAAAGAAATCTCATTGAGATAAAATGTCTTTAATTACTGGATTTGGAACAAAATAAATCACCTTATTATAGCTAATATAAGTCCCAAAATGCTTGAGAAATTTAACCAATGCATAAGCTTTCTTTTGCATAATGACATATTTCAACTCAACATTTGGAAACATCTTGCTCATGAAAGATATAGGATCCCCCCCCTTGTTCATTCCTTTGGAGAATGTTGATGCACAAAAGGATATTTCTACAAAAACACCTCGAACCTCTTATGGGTAAATGAGGTAGGCATGATTATCGCTATTAATTTTAAGCGTTATTTAGAATGAAAAGATCTCGTGCAAAAAATCGATTTAGGGGATGAAAATAATAAAAATAATAATATTGTCTAATATAATGCAACATATATTATTTATGTGTTCTTTAGGACTTTAAAAGGTAGAGTAAAAATATGTTGTTTCAATGATGGAGCTCTGCAGTGGGCTTGCGTTTGATCACTGCTAGATTTGTTGTCTGTCTGTATCTCTTTCATGGCCCTTCTGCATTCCTGATTCTTTCCTTCCTCTAATTCCCTACTTTCTTCTTCGCTTAGGCCGAACAACCTCCATGGCTGAGCTAGCTCCTAAATCTTCCCTCACTAGGGATATTGCAACCTTCAATGCCCTTATGGCCTTTGGGCCAAAGTTCCAATGATGTTCGTCCTCTCGTTTTGTTAAAAAACTTGATGACATTATGAAGATTGAGATCAAGGCACCGTAAGCCAGGATTTGTGCCCTATAGCTTACTGAGCAAGGGCTCATTAGGTAGTTCATGGGCCTTTAGCCCTCTCCTCATAGAATGAGGTCCTGGTTCGAGAAAAATTGGAAACCCCAGATCAAGAGCAAGGTGTTCTCCTCATTCTGTGGTAAGGGTTTTTACACTTCATATTTTGAATATAAATCGGATAGAGATCTCATTTCCAGAAGTGATCCTTATTTCATTAGTTCCCAAGGTATTTATCTAGATCTGTGGAGCCCTAGCTTCAACCCTGATTGTGATGTCCCCAAGGTTATCCTAATATGGTTAAAACTACCATACTTGCTTCTACATTACTGAAATGATGCAATGTTCAGATTGATAAGAAATTTTCTAGGAAAATACATTGACTATGAAGAACCTAAGGAAGGTCTCTTTGCTTGTGCTCATATTTGTGTGGAAGTTGACCTAGATAAAGGACTCCAGTCGATGATCAATCTCTGCATGGATAGTTGGTCCCAAAGTTCAGGAAGTGGACTACAATCAATTGCCTTTTAAATGCAATATATGCCATGAATATGAACACTTTGCAAAAGGGTGCCTCAAATCCCAAAGAATCCAACCCCTCATCTTTCTTATGGTTCCATCCAATTTCTCTTTGTAATGTGTCATATAATATTATCTCCAAGTTTCTAGCTTCTAGAATCAAGAAGATCCTCCCATTGCTTATCAAGTAACCAGGGCAGGTTTTTCCCAAGTCACCAAATTTTTGATAACATAATTCTAATTCAAGATGCAGTGGAATGCAACTAGAAAAGGGGAAATGAGGGCATGATCATAAAACTTGATACGGAAAACACATTTGATAGGGTAAGGCATGAATTTATTTTTAAGGTGATGCAAAAAATGGGATTTAATGCAACCTTTATTCAATGGATAACACTATGTATCTCCTCCCCATTGATTTCCCCCTTAGTTAATGGGAAGTCATGAGTTTCATCAAGGCTTCTTGTGGGATGTGGTAGGGCTTCCTGTGCTCTCCCTTTCTGTTCGTCATCATGTCGGACACCCTGAGTAGGCACCTGGAATCATAAAGAGTAGTGGGAAACCTCCCTGGCATTTGATTCAAAGAAGGAATTAGAAGCCTTAATCATGGTTAGTTTGTATATGACACTATTCTCCTAGGAGGAGCGTTAATGATAATTGCAAAGAGATTTAAAAGAAATTTAGGGAAATTTACGCTGGTATCTGGGGGATTGATAAATGACAACAAAAATCAGATATACACTTGGAACACTTTTTCTTAAAAAACTAAGAGGATAGAAGAAATCCTAGGATTTAAGGTGGTGAGAGACTGAAAGGAATTCCGATATTTGGGTATCTCAAGTTATCTTTGGAAAGCCTTTCCTAGTACTTGGCAATCCATTTTAGAGAATATAAAAACCAAGTTAACAAAGTGGGGAGCAATTTGGCTCAATGTAGTGAGCAAGACCCCTCTTCAAGTTGGTCCTCTCTATTATACCCCTGTAGCAATTATCCTCTCTTTTGGCTCCGATGTATGTGATGCTTCAACTAGGCATTTACATTAGGAAATTCCTCTAGGAAGGAGGGAAGACAAAAGCCAAAAAATATCATTTGGTGAAATGGAATATTGTTTGATCCCCGAAGCTACATGGATGAATAGGCATTTGGGACCCCTCTTTGGTAAACATATCCATGGGGGGAAAATATTTTGGAAAATGAAATCTCAACTGGATCGGTGGTGGGTGCAAATGCTAAGAGCTAGATACATGAATACAACTAATGATGGCATGGAGGAGAATGTTCCCAACCAATGTTATCCTACACAGAAATTGATCTCCACATCACGCCCCTCGATCACAGAATATCTATGCTGAATCCTAGGGGATGGCCACTCTATGAGTATATGGAAATATTCAATTTTTTGCTTCTAACCTTTAGTTATGGATCCTACCATCCTCATTGTGAATGAATTTCTATGTCAAAAGAGGGTTGAACCTTTGGTGCAAATTTCATGTTGGGACATACAAGGAAATTAGATAGGCCGACAATTAGGAGAAGTTCCTAATCATCTCATGATAGCATTTAACTCCCTCAAGAGTAAAATAAATGGTTGTTTCCCCCTTAGTAGGCTAGCAAAAGATAAATGGGGTTGGAGGGACTCTTCCTACACAGTTAAAGATGGATATAATATTCTCCTTTTTCAACACGAGATTCTGACGAAATCATCTATTTGGAGTAGGATATGGAAACCCAATGCTATCCCCAAGGCCAACACATTTTGTTCGTTGGTGCTTCATAAGAAGATATTAATGGGAAAAAAATTAGGAAAGAGGGATTGCTAGCCCCTCTAGGTGTCTTCTATTTGAAAAATCAGAGGAGATTGTTTCCCATTTGTTCTTACAATGTCTTTACTCTTGTGCATTCTAGAGCTCATCTTTGGGTCCTCTTTTCTCTCAAACCCGATGGCCTCTAGAAATACAATCCTTCTTCTCTTCTTTGCATAAGAATTATATGGGCTCCCTTCAGACCAAATCCTCCTTTAAGCACTCCTAGATAGCCCTGCCCAAATATGTTTGCTGATAGATCTGGTTATCCCAAAATAGTGCTATCTTTAAATCGTAGTTGCTTCTATCAAAAGTGTAGCTCTTAAAGCCCTCTCTTTTTGCTTTGAATGAAAACCCTCCTTGCGGTTGATCCTTATATGGACCCTTCTAAGCTTCAATGGATCAAGCCCTGGATTTCCCCTCATCAAATCACTTCACCCTCTCAATTGCTCAAAGTCCAACTATCTTGGCTTCTTTACCTGCCTCTAGATGAGTTTTTCAAATGGAAGCACATAACTCAATCCTAGATTCTTCACTTTGATGGAGCTTCAAAATGAAATCTTGTGGTGGCAGGAGGGAGAGGGATTCTTTCTAATCCTGAAGGAATAATTATCGATAAGTATGCTTGGGGACTAGGAAGGAAAATCAACAATTAAGCTGAAGCTTATGTACTATATCTGGGTCTTCTGTTATCCAAGAAAAGAGGAATTAAGGACATTTGGTTATTGAAAGACTCTAACTATATATGGGTCTTCTGTTAACCAAGAAAAGAGGAATTAAGGACATTTGGTTATTGAAAGACTCTATTTTTGTAATCTTCCTATTGAGAACATACTCCTTTCCTAAATATAATGTGCTCAATCTATTAATTTATTGAATAAAAGGTATCTTATCCTCTTTCTCCGCTTTGCGACCCTTTTATTTACTAAGGTCCCTTAATGCGGAGGCATACCAAATGGCCAATAAAGCATGTCTGTTTTAAAAAGGAATCACTAATATCAATAGTGAGGTATACAATCTCGCTATCCCCTAATGATGTATATGCTTAGTCCTAAACCTCTCTTCAATATGATTCATCCCCCATCTAAATTTGAAATTAATGATTAATCCCTCCTCTCCACCATCATTCCCCTCGTACCTACCTCTCCCTTCGCATAGTCTCCCATTGTATAATCATTTTGACATAAAATGTATTAATTGCTCCATGATGGATCTCCCATGCCCGATGGCATGTGAAGCCATCAATAGACTCAATGTGGCGACCCTCAGGTATTGGAAATATGCAAGTGGATTACTTCAAGGCAAAGCATCTCTGCTTTGGAATCACTTAAAGCGAATTTGGTGGACTCCTGCGTGTAGTAGCTTATCCAAAGTACCACAATCATTCACCTAGGCAAGGATTAGACACGTTGTTAATATGAATGCTCAATTGCATGGATTTGGAGTCATTTCACACAAAGGATTGATGATGAAGAAGCATTGGAACAATAGTAAATTTACAGATACAAGCCAACCTCACACACTCTCTCTAAATGATGATTGGAATAAATGGACATCAAGAGTCTTAGTGTGTTTCATTTTGGTGGTTAATATGGAGTCAGGGCCCAAGGTGTGGGCAATTTGGTAGTGGGTTGTTGGGCTTAGAGTAGCGAAGTCCACTGGGAAGCAACAATCTTGCTTCATAATTACTTTCTACATAAACAATCCTTGGTGGGGCTTGTTGGGCTTCATCTCTCTAGCATCATTTGTATTTCCTTCTCTCAATTTAAGGCCGGGTCCATGCTCTCGGGTTTCTTTCTTTGATTCAACAACTACTTTCATTGGTAGGCTTAGAGAGCTTCAACTTCTCTTGTGTGTGTGTATTTCTCTTCTACACAAGTCATCAATTGCAATGGCTTCAGGTCCTTGGGGATGTCACCAACCACATTTAGGTTGGGGATAGGGGAAGGAGTGTAACAATTCCAATTTGTGAGGTGGCCCTGGTCCCAGGAAAGTTGTGAACAGTGGCATCATGGAGCTTGTAGAGAAACAGATAGATTTTTTTACCTTCAAGTGCTGCTCCATCAGTAGAGAACCTCTCAAAACAACACTCTAGAAAAAATGGAGAACCAATACTAGAGGATTTCCAGCCTCGAAGATGAAATGGAGGCACTTCAGAACATCATGGTCAATCTTCAGCTTTAGAAGAATGAAATGAACAACCTAAAGGAAATAGAGAGCATGGAAATTGATCTGAACTGTCTTGTTGACCCTTATGCTTAAGCTTGATCATAGATGATTGGTTTTAAATTTTTAGTATTTCTCTCTAAATTTTGTGAGATATATACTAATACTAGAATACGAGTACTTGTAAGTCTTGTGATTTTGTATGTACTCTGGACACTGCTACAACCCGGTCAATTTAGTTATGATGTTCAGAACTCTACTACAAAGTAAACCTCTTGAGTTTTTTCCGTGATAGGGCATAGATTTAATGAAAAAGTACTCATTCTTGTTTTCTATATATATATATATGCAACATATAAACAAATAAAATAATTATACAAGAAATCAAAGAAAATATCAATTAGAAAATAAATTTGAAACTGAATTAACTATTCAATGTATATATTCAAAATATAAAATGATTAAAACAATAACTAGAACCAACATTGAAACAAAACATGATCCTTTATTGATAAGAAGTTATAAATCATGAATTACCAAATTCTACAAATCCCTATGACTAGGGAATTCTCAAACAAATTTAGATGTCGAATCCATACAAAAGTCATCAAATGCCATTAAAGCAAATGAAATTTTCATAAGTGTACTTAGACCACTTTAAGGATAATGCAATACACAATTGATTTTCTACAAAAGATAAACAAATGAGAATTAAATACACTTAGATCTTCTAATTAGTGAAAACATAAGTGCATATAATAAACACCTTGAAAAATGAACCAAAAATCTAGTCTCACTTTGCCTTTCATGTCATTCCCCAGAAGATCCAGAAAGTATTAACCCACAAAAATATAAAGGATGAAGAATGAAACCAATAATAGAAACTTTAAAAGCTTCAACATATATGTTCACTATTGTGGTTTCTTCTAAATGACAAGCTACATCTTGTTAAGCTATTTAAAATCCACATTGAATAGTTGCAATCAGGGATATGGTGCCCAAAAAACCAGTCTTCCCTCAAGCATCTCCACAATCCTAGAAAGAAAATTCACATATGGACCCAAATTTTCCCTAGATTTCTTTTCATCATGCATTCTCTTTCTAAATCACATCATAATAAATGATAACTATTGTTTCTCATTTGACCACCTTACATGCATCCCTTTTTTCATATTTCATATTTGCATTTTTTGAATTATCTATTAGCCATCAAATGATATGAGATAAGTAATTATTTTAACAACAATGATGGATTAACAATTAACCAAAGAAATAAACAAGACATGCACCCTCTAGTCCATATCTTATTTGCACATGCAAATAACCATGTCTTCATATAATAACACTTATTGAAATCAACAATATCAAACTTAAGTTCTATTATCACCCACATATATAGCTCAATTGATTATAATACTCCCTAATGCATCCCATGCTTATTACTTATTTTCATATTTACAATATTGTAGGCAAAGGAAAGAAGTTCATAGTTTATCCAAAGCATTGTAATTATTTGAAGGATAAACAAGTTGGGCTAGATATGGGTCAATAGAGAAGTATACCTACAATAGTATTGTGAGAAGCAAAAGAAAATATTATTAAATCTTTAAAATAATCAAGGCTTGCCAATACCAAATAATTTACTCCTTGACATCTTCAAACGATACCTTGCTTTTTTCATCCCATTTGAAATCAACATCTTTCTTTAGTAACCTATTCAAGGGATTTGTGATCTCAACAAAATTTGGGATGAGCCTTTTTATAAAATTTATCTTTTTGAAGAAGTATTGAAGTTCCTTTTGACATCTAGGTGAAGTGATTTCCTTAGTTTCTGAAATTATTTATGGATCCACCTTTACACCTTTTTTGGAAACAATGTGCCCTAGGAGCTTTCTCTCTATGGCACCAAGGATTGCTTTCTTTTGATTGAGTGAAATTTTATATTGATAGCACCTTTCAAAAATATGCCTATGATGTCCAATGTGAGAAAATATCTTCTTTGAATATGCTATGATGTCATCTTGATATATCTCAATTATTTTCCCATGAAGTCCCTGAAAGCATAGTCCATTTCTCTTTGAAATGTGGCACATAATTGATCCGAAATGAATCCTATGATATGCGTAAGTACCCCAAGGTTTGGTGAATTTTGTGTTATGTTTTTCATCCTCATTCACAAACTTTTGATTATACCTTAAAAAAACATCCAAGAAAGACAACATTTGTAAACCTATGAGCCTTTGTAAAAGTAGCTCCATGTTGGGGAGTAGGTAGTTGTCTTTAATAGATGAGACATTCATATTATAGAAGTCCATGTACAACCTATTCTCCCCTGACTTCTCTCTCACCACCAAAAAGTTTGATAATCATGAATAATACTTTATTAGCACAATGCTCCTTGGATTGAGTAGCTTCTCTAATTCCTTTTGTACAATAGGGATCAATTCAAATTTATTTTTCTCAACTTCTAGCAAAAAGGTTTGGCATCCTATTTTAATAGAACGGCATGTTGGATGACATCTTCCCTATAAGATTTTAAATATTGATTTGACTGGTGAACACATCTTTGAAGTTTGTGATAAGGTTTTCAATGACCTTCCTTTCTTCATATATTACACTTGTTCCAAATTTGATTATCTTTGGATTTCTTGTGATCCAAAATTGATTACTATATAATCAATTGGTTTGATGTTGTCAGTCATTCCCTTGTACATGCCATCCCTATTAAAATATCCTTGAGGGGAACTAAGTCTATGAGATTTTTTTTGTCCCTAAGTTGTACAATTGCATCCTCTTCTATCCAATCCACTTCATTCTCTAAAAATTCAGGCACATGGTTCATAAATCTAACAATTTGTTCATCTTCTTCAAAAACCTACCAATGGATATCGTTATCCAAAATGGATGGCTTATAAATGATCTCTAATTTCCTTCCTTCCGTCAATTCATGAAATTTCTCCAAAACAAAAGCCAAAATTGCTAACTCATCTGCTTTCTCATTGGTAGGTCTTTGTTGGGCTTCTAAGGGAAAAACCTCAAATACTTCCATGGTGCCTAATGTTTCCTATATACATATTCTTAGCTTCTCATTTTTACTTGCATACAATCCTTTTAATTGGAAAACAATAAGGCCAAAATCACCAATCATCTTTAAAATTTTGAGATCAAAAATTTTAAATAAATTTAAACCAAGGAAAAGAGCTTCATATTTAGCTATGTTATTAATAACTTGAAACTCTGGAAAAAAAGAATAACATGGAAATTTACCTTTAGGTGAATCAAATACAATTCCTGCATCATTACCTTTCTTAGAGCTTAATCTGTTTTAACTTTAGGTGAAATAAATACAATACTTACATAATTACCTATCTTGAAGCTTGATTTGTTGAAATTCATCTTCCATATGTGGTCAATGTATTTTTGAGGAGACTCATCTTAAGATAGCACTATGTATAAACTAAAACCATCACTAAAATATACCAATTCTTTATTTGGATTCCTTGGATCTTCTATATGGTTCTTTTCAACTTCAATCAATGTATAGTCACAAACTCTCCATCACCAATGGGAATAGTGGCATAATACAAGTCCATCTAATTGTTGTCACCCAAACCAACTTCCCACTTTCTAGATAGAAGCATAGCATAGGAAATTGGTGGATCAATAACCACAATGTCCATCACTAAGAATGTCTAGATGTGTTGCTGAATGAACTTGTAAATCTTTGATAAGACCACACACTAAAACTTCCCAAGAGTCCATTGTGAGAATATTTTTGTAGGACATTAAAGTCCTTAATCCCAACTTCTTCATGACTTCAAGGGTCATCACATTCATGGAAGATCCATAATACAATTGTACAATATCTAATCTGTAATTATCAATGAGATAAAAAATGGTTGATTCATTGTATTCTTGGCTCCTTTTTCAATAATTTTTTGCAAGATAATAAGGGCATCTTCTTGTTATTCTACACTTGAAGTTGGACCTTCTTTAGTATTTAACTCTAGTGGCTCTCCAATATGTTACTTGATTGTTGGAAAATTGACTACTACCTTTATGGACACTAGTACCTTTTGATTATTTACCCAACCTGATATATCACAAGTTGTTTGAGGAGACACAATTTTTTTTCAACACTTTTACTCTAAGGGGCTTCATGATGATCTTCCCTCTTTGGAGGAGTTGATGGTTCTAGTTGGCTTGAAACCTTGATTTTCATTTTTTTGTAATTCATTCCTTTAAAACTGTTAGCGTAGTTCTAGTTGATTTCTTCTGGCATAGGCATCTCACCAAATAGCTTTACTACCTTTTCAACTCCTATTGTGTTCACTTGAGACTATTGACACTCTTTGTTGTCGAAATCCCTTCCTCCAAATGCTATGTTGCATGCATCCCAGGGAACTTTAACATTTAATCTTGTCCTTTTCGAATAAATTGCACACATTTCTTTAGCTTGGAAGTCATTGGAAGTTTTGTAAGAATACACATGAGGATTCTTTACCCTGTTGGTTGGTTTTAATGAGCCAAGGGGCCTTTTATTTGGGGGTGACCCTTGAAATTTATTCCTAGGTGGAAATATATTTTGTTGTTGACCCTTCTCTAGCTGTAATATCCTTTCACGCATAGAAATTTGATTCTCAATGATCGTGAGATGTAGTTCATGGAATTTATCGATCAATAATGATAAAGGATCATGAGTAGGGGGATGAACTATTGAATATGGAACATTTTTCTTGTGTTTAATATGAACTCATGAAGGTTCTATAATACTTGACCTCCATGAAAACACCCAAGTTTCATCTATCCTCTTTCTCTTTACTTTATCTTTTGCCAAAGTGATGGGGTTGGATTCATATAGGAAGAAACTAAAGTGACCCTAGACGAAATTCATGTAGTACATTAAGATGGCTTATGGAGTAGGCTAATGTGTCTATGGGATGTCTTGCACAACCTTGTCAAATATTGAGTTAAATTCATCAATAGAATTTCATTCATTTCAATATTAGTTTAAGCATTTAAAAGAAAACATATATGCCTTTTCTCAACCCATCTATTAGATAAAGCTCGCGACAATCATTAAATGAAATAATAATATCATCAGGTAAACTTAAGAACCATTTCCTAGCATATTTCTTTAATGATAACGAGAAACAGTTAAATATGACATCTGGATGAGAAATTTCTAATGTGGTCATATACTCTATGAACACATTCCAATTTTCTCCAACCCCAATAATATTGTCTCCACTAAATGTGGGGATTTCTTTCAACAAGGTTGGAAAACTATGAGGACGACTTGCAATGTTAGTGAAATGAAAGGGTTTGAATGATTTTTTCAACAGTAAAGTAGCAATTAGATCCTTGTTAATATAACTTATATAATTTTCAAGTCTTATGATATCACTTAGAGCTTTAAAAGTCAATCTATTATTCTCTTTTGCGACCTGTTCTTTTTAGCTTCTTCTTTGATAGACGAGTTCAAGCCTAAGGACGTGAATAAACTTACCTTATGGGTTTCTTCTTAAAGAGTAACTCTTTGTTGTGTTTTGTTATTGTGGATTACCTAGATGATACTTGTTAAGTTAGTTGTACAAATATGCCCAAGATAGAGTATAAAAAGAAAACTCACTGAGAGAATGTTGCCAAAGTGCTAGGATGATTGACGTTATCCTACAAAAAAAAGGTTACCATGCATGGGTAATATTTCCACTTTGAAATATGATGAGGTTGTTGAAATGTCAAATTATTTGACCTTCTCCCTAGCATCAACACCAAAAAATGTTACCACCTATATTAGTAGCCTTGGCAAGGTCCAATCAAGGTGCTAAGTAATAAGCACATAGAAGATGTATCCATTGTCACCTTAGCACTATCTCCTCTCACTTTAGGCCAACTCCTACAATGGTATGGGGAGTATCTAAATACCTTTATTACTTCACCAACAAGTTGATAGATTGATGCCTTGGAAACTTATATTAGATGAAGGCTAGTAGTTAATAAAACACAAGTGCTAAATATGATATGTGAGTAAATGTAGAAAATAAAGACCAACATTTCAGAAAGAGAAAAATACCTCAAATAAATACTACCCTTGATATCATATGTTGAGGTAACAATGCATACACAAAGTAAGATGACCTTTCTTTGAATGTTTCTTGATTATATGACCTAAAAGAGGATAAGCTAGCTAGTTTCCTACACTTCCAACACTTGTAAAATGAAAAACATTATAGAAGGCACAACATTGGTGTGCTCTTCAAGCCACCTGAGAGTGTGGAAACTTGCTAGGATCAAGTATTGGTAGGTGGTAATGATATGGAAATGAAATATTAGTGAAACAACAACCCGATAATATATTTATGCAATAAAAAGGAAATTTACAATAATTTGAAATAACAATTGCATAAATTGGAGGGATAACCCCCTATTAAGCCTAGTTTTTTCCTAATTAAAATATAACAATTTACCATACTTTAAGAGGATGAAAATACTTTAAAATGAATGAATATTCAATTAAAACCAATTAGAAGTAAAGCTAGGGTTTATATGGTTGGATCTCACCTTATTTTCTTCAAACCTTAGGTTAGGGCTTCACAAATCCTTGTAGAAGATGGTCGTAATTTGTATTCCGGATTTGAGGACGCCTTTAAAAACCATCAAAAGATGATGTTAGAGAAATATAATTCACAGAAGATAGGACCAATTTTATATTGGGCCATAACATTTTGTTAGAGAGGAACAAAAACCCAATACGTTGACCTTGAAATTAGATTATTTTTAGTATTTTATCCTTTAAATTGGTTAGATTTTATATTATATTATATATTATATATCTTATATATCTATATATATATATATATATATATATATATATATATATATATATATATATATATATATATATCTATCTTATATATAATATATATATATATATATATATATATATATTTATATATATATATATATATATATATATATATATATATATTATATATATATATATAATATATATTATATATATATATTATTTATTTATTTATTTATTTATTTATGGATTTTCAATAATGTAATGAATAAATGACAAGGACTTGAGTTTTGTAAAAAATGTAGTTGGTTGTTTTATTAGAGCTAATGCCTTTTCTCCATAAAGACTTAATATGGTCAAGATGAATGCTCCTCTTAAGTTGTTTATTCAATGCTTGTGGATTAGGAAAGAAGGTAGAACGATGGACGTTAAATTACATTCTTATCTAACCAAAACAAATTACGAATCCAAGCCCTATTAGAAGAGATCACTCTAAGGGAACATCCTTTGACCATAAGATCAATTGTGGAACGAAATAAAATAAAAACCCTTGTTGATGAACCTTTAGATTATGGCCCAACAAGGATATTGAATGCTTACCTCACACTAACAAAAGATAAGTGAGAGAATTTTCCCTAGATGTCTCCCTTCAAGAGAAAAATTTTCCCCTCTGGATTGATCTTCATAGACTTGTGCAGTAGTCTTGAATTAACACAATATTGTCTTTAGAATTATGTAGAATAGCCAAGAAAAAGAGACTTCAAAGTTAACACCAAAGCTTCATGAAAATATTATATTATGGCATAATGATCTCAACAATTCAAAAATATTTGGGAGGAGAGTGAGATATCAATTTATAGAAGAGGCTCTCACCTTCTCTACCCATTTTTCTCCTTAGAATTTTTCTAAGAAAATTCCGAACATCTTGACTTATCATCCACAATAGACTTGTAGACTAAGTCATTACACAAAAAATAGCTTTACATTGCTTGAAATCCTTCAAAAGAGGGTAAAATCTACCCAAAGAGGCTCAACTCACTTGTTAAGGGGGTCAATTTGCTTTAGAAGTCCAAAATTTCCCTTAAAAATAGATAGCGTTATCTTCAATAATATTTGGAGGCTAGGAGAGGCTCAAAATTCCCCATTTTTGGCTCAATGTTCATTTAGAATTTGATCGTTGGACCTCAAAAATATCTCTTGAGGTGGATCGCTCCTTGATGTTGAAATAATGATTGAAAAGGCACTTTGATGAATACGTTTTTGGTGTTGTGACTTGCAGATGACTTGGCTTGCCTAGGAGAGTGAAATAAACCTCTTTCCTTGCCTTGGATAATGTGATATACTACCTCATGGAGCACAAAATAAACGTGAATCATGAGACTGCCATGAATAATGATATATATGTCCAAAGAGGTGTGCATACATAAGAGAAATGGTCCATTCGAGGAATAAAAGATAGGCGTGCTAAGACAATAATGACATGGGTGTTTCCATCCTTACATAGTGTGATCACGTTTACAAGGAAAATACAAGTGTTTTTATGAGCTATGTGTCCTAATATATTTATCTCTATGATGCCTAAATTCCAACCTAAAACATAAGAATTCCTATAAAGGCAAGGATTTACCACCCACCAAGGGGCAGTTAGCAAAGTCATAAAACCAAGCACCATGAATATGAGATTAAGAGGGCCAGTCATGATCATCCACCTAGGGGGAACTAGGATATACTTTTACACTTCATCCCACATGGACTACAAATCCATAATATTGCACACATTTGGGCTTATAAAAGGTGAGGTCATGTTGTCAAAAAATTTGGGGTGCCCCTTTTGGAAAGAGGGGTAAGGAAATGAAAGAATTTAGTAGCCTATATCGTTAATACTATTAATATATCCCACAAAAATGCACTTTTTACTTTGGGGTTCAAAATCCCCCCTTTTCTTTGAAGGAATGTGTACAAGTGCACAAGATTCAAACACCCTAAAGTGATTTCCAATTTTATACTACTCCAAGCTTTAAATGGAATGACTCCCTTCCATGCTTTGTGAGAAACTTGGTTCTAAATGTATATCATAAAAACTATTTACTCAATTTTGTATGTATATGGAATGCTAAAAAAATTGTCATAAATATCTCCTCATTAATAGATTTGGAGCAAGGGTCTTGGATTTTGACATGTACTTTACCATCTCCTTCAAGGCTCTATTCTTCCATTTTGAAACTTTGTTCTACTGTGGAGTATAAGGAATTGTATGTTGCAACTCAATATCTGTCTCTACACATAGATCTTGAACATATTTGTTCGCATACCTCCCATGCTCCCACCCCATTTAGCTTATGTAGGATATTGATTCCCTTTTGCAATTACTTCTCTACAATATCTTTGGCGTCTTTATGACACTTAAAGACCTCTAATTTATACTTTAGGAAGTATACCCAATTGTATCTTAACTAGTGTTCAATGAACCTGGTCAAAACATATTGGACCCTACACATGGATGTGTGAGGAAATGGACTTGTGATATTATTGTGAACCAATTCAAGAACTGATGAGGCTCTCAATGCTTTTCTCTTTTCAATTTTTTCTTCTAGATGCTTGCTAAGAATTTAGTATTAACATGAACCATCAAAATACTTCATGTCTAGCATTAATTTTACCATAGCTTGTTTTATGAGATACTACAAATAACGACAGTTAAGGTGAGCAAATATGTAGCAAAAGGATACTCTGGAATAAAATAAAAAAAAGCATAGAACCCTAGATTGGTGATTTTCTTTCCTAATTGTAACTTTTGTTCCATCAAAAAATTTTGTGATGACTATTGAATCATGTGTGAACTTCACTTGCTTGTTGGTACCAGAATGGGTAATCTAATAGATAGAAAGAAGGTTGATGGATAAGGAATGTGTATGAAATGCATTCTAAAAATGTCCATGATCTAAATTAATGATTCCTTTACTTAATACTTGAATTGGTGTATTATATCCCATTAAGATGGTAGGACTAATGCATAGCTCCAAAGAAGTAAATATTTCCTATAATGAGGCCATATTGTTCAAGGTTTCTAAAAGAAGAACCCATGTAGATAATCAGGAAGAAATAACAATAAGTGCATGACCTATTTCTTGCATTTACCTTTATCATCTTGTGGATTTTCAAATTTATTTGTTTTCTTCTTGATATTATCAAGTACATTGATATGCTGCCTCTGAAGAATATGGATCATCTTAACAATTTGTTTCCATATGCATGAATGTTCTTCATGATTGGGGTTTTTTTAAGCACATATCACCCTATCCTTCTTTGTTCTCCTAGTCTTGGATTTGGAGGACTTCTACATAGATTTTGGATTGCGTTGCTTCTTCTAATCTTGGTCTTTCTTGCATTTGAATTGTTTTTAAAGTTTGTTGCTTTGAATTATTTCCTGTGTTTGTTGATAGTCTTTCTTCCCTCATTTGTAGTGAGTGCATGCACCTTTGTTGTCTTGAGAGAACCCACATGAATAATTTTATCTTGGGAATGAGTGGGAGAAGCAACATAGATTTTGTTGCACGGATGATTTATAGAATGAGATGGTCTTCCTTCCTTTTTATGCCACATGATTTGAGCTGTAGGAATAGTTATTTAAACTTGGTGAAGAAATATCAGATGTAGGAATAGTGTAGGTGTTGCTTGGGCTCAAATTGATGTTCTCAAACATATTCTACTTCTCAAATAATCCTTTCAACTTGGTCCAAACTTCATTGGGTGTTTTGGTAGATTTGATGTGGAATAAGAGGTCAATTGAAATAAAGAGACATAAGAATCCATATGCTTCATCCGTTTGATTAGAAACATTTTTCCTTTTCAAAAGAAGAATTTAGTTAAGTCTCAATTTCCATTGTGATCTTGTACATGCCTTTACTCCACAAGCTAATAACCACAATTGTCTTCCATTCATAATATTTTAATGGTGTAAAGATTATCTATTGAGATTGATCCATCCTCGCTGGTGTGCTCTATTTTGTGTCTTCCACTTGCAATTTTGTATACTACTCCCTTAGATTCAAGAAAGCTTTGATACCATGTAAAATTTGGTTGATCATACTACAAGAGAATAAAAATCTAATTAAGAGGAAATACAATTAACAATTTGAGAGAATAAAAGAAAAGAAGAATAATCATAGCAAAGTAATTCTCATTAACTTGTAGAGAGGTAAAAAATGAACATCTAAAGATGAAAGAATACAATAAAATGCAATAGAATTGAAATAGTGTTCATTCAACTATGATAGGATTAAATACAACAAAGAATGAGAGAAAATCCCCTAATTACCAAGTGCACTTTCATGAGAAATTTAACGTTTTTTACTAGCCAAGTGGAGTAAACCAACTCCTGGAAAATAAGATCTACTAAAGTGTACTCTTCTTTGTAACAAATATATTCTAGCTCCTAGAAAATTGGATATGTGCCTAAAATCAAAGAAATAAGTGTTCTTATCCTTAGAAAAGTTCAATTTATCTAAAATAACTCCCTAGAATTTAGGGTTGAAGCTCAAATGCACTCTAGGAGAGATACAATTATGCATGTGAGGGAAAGTGATGCATTTACACCAATAGGAGATTCATTATCGCAAGTGGGTAGAAAATACCATAAAGGTTGTTGCCAATTATATCATTAATTCAATAGACTCAAGGACAAAAAAAAAGGTTAACGTTGCATTCACGTTGCATGTGCTAGAGACATGTAATCATAAAACCTTGGCAAATTCGTTAGACACACTTGAATTGGACACTGTTATGACTAAATAATATTATTTTTGCTAATAAATAAGACTTGAGAATTGGTTCCATATCTACAAGGAGAGAAGATGATGAGTTGAAAATGGGCCTATAATATCAATTTTACATCAAATGATGTTGTTGAAAGACAAAAAGCTCACTTGGTACAATTAGTTAATGAAGTTAGGATGAGTGTGTGTTGGTATCACAACCAACAATGTTGCCAAGTATACTGCTGTCATCAAACTTTTAGCAAAAGATATTAGTTTTAGGATATATCACTCAATTATCCACCTTGACTTGCAATTAGAAATTTCTCAGTTGAATAATGTCTCCCATGTCTTAGATCCTATAATTCTTTGAATTTTTTATAGGTGAGACCCTTGGAATGCCATTTTGAACTTATTACATATGTTTTTCTTACCCTTGCTACTAGTTTCAGTTTCCAAAGGTCCATCAGATGGATGTGAAGAATGCCTTCTTAGATGGGGATATTATTGAAGAGACTAATATGAAGTTCCCACCTATTTTTTGCAAGATGGAAGTCTTGTATGCAAATGGAATAAATTCTTGCATACCTTGACTAAGGGGGATACGGTATGGTATGAGAAGACTGGTAATTTTTTATTCAAACTAGTTTCAAGTGTTGTGAATTAGATCAGTATTTATGTGCTACATGTGAATACCATAGTCTTATTAACTATACTTTATGTGGATGATTTGTTTTTTCACTAGGAATAGTGGTGATTTAATTTTTGGTTTAGATAAAAAATTGAAGGATACATTTGAAATGACTGACTTAGGTATGTTGAATTTATTTCATGATATCAAAGTTATGCAGTGGCATGATGGTATCTTTATTTAATAGCTAAAATATACTTTGGATCTCTTCAAGATATTTAGAATGGAAATATATAAGATTTTTTATACTTCATTTCAATTGTAAAATAAGTTAACTAAGGTTTGTGATTATCTTGTTGTTAATGCTATTATGTACAATAAGCTTGTTGGACATCCTATTGTTTTGACTCACATTAAGCATGAGCTTAAAAGACGAATTTTTGGTATCAAATATGTGTATCATCTTGATACTAAAAATTTCAACAAAATTTCAAATCCATTGGTCAGATATGTTGACTCCGATTGGGCTAGTGATGGTCCAAAAGTCAATTTCTAGGTTTGTTTTTCATCTTGAATCTAGTTTTATTATATGGTCATTTAAAAAGCACCAAGTTGTTTCCTTCTCAATCGTTGAAGCTAAATACAAATGAAATAAGGCAATTTGGATGTACGACCTAATGGGAGAGCATGGGTTTCCTCGTATGTGATTAGCTATAGTGTATTGTGCCAATCAAAGTACAATATAAATGGATCATAACCATGTTGCACAAAGTTAGATGAAACATTATAAGATTAACAAACACTACTTCAGACAATGGAGGCAAGAGAATGTGGTCTTTTTTATTAAAGAACATATAACCATATTGTTGATATATTTACGAAGTTGATTGATGGAAGTAAAGTTTGTTAGAATTCAATAAATGCTTAGGCTTCACAATGCTATCAAGCAAATCCCCTCTCTTTTCACTTCATATGCCCTCTATGATTACCATATAGAAGTAACTACAATACCTTCTAGCAGCTTAAGCATCCATCTCATGGCATCTTATGCCCTTATGTTGAAAAAATATTTATGTAATTTTGGGATTTTTGATTCATTTCATTGGATTATCCTCGACCACTTTTAACTCTATCTTATAAGAAAAATCCATGATATGGAATGGTTAGTGAAAATTTATTATTTTCTTCACATTATTTACACATAAGTTGGTGGTCCATAAACTACAACCCTTCCAAGAATATATATGAATTTATGCCAAAAATGGTTCTCCCTTCATATAATCCACTCATTACCTCAGGAAGTCCTTATTCTCTTTTTCTTGGTTGATTCCTTCAACCATACAAAGCTTCCACAATTTCCTCCTTTGTAATTATCCTCTACAACTTGTAACATATAATTTCACTTCATTATCTCCAAGGTTTAACTATTTTCATCCTCCTTTATCATAAGGATTTCGAGTCTATACTTGTTGGTATATTCTAGGTCCCTTATCAATATTTCCTTCATGTGTATAATAACCAAATACCATTAATAAGTGCTTCCAAAATTCCTTCTCTATCATCCATATTTTCTTAAGGCACCATTAGTCACTCCCAATTCCTTCCTTTATCATGATTATTGATGCAATATAATTTGCAAGAAATATATTCCTTCTCCATTCAAAATATTTAGCCACCTTGTCAACAATTTTTGCTATAATACTTTTAGCTTAAACATATATACTCATCAAGAGTGTTTTCATTTCCTCTAAGTACTCCTCTAAGCCGTCCTTGGTCAATCCTTCAACCTTTTAATTAACCAACACATTTGAATACCTTTCTCTGCTCATATAATTTGTACCTCCACACCATGGCATAAGTATAATTATGATTTATATGTAGTCTTCCTTAATTACTTTTCTACTTGGTATTCTCATATATCATCCTATACTCTTTTTCCCCCAAACTTATAATATTTTGGAAGCCTTTCTCGTTTGAGAATTGTGTTTTCCACTCAAGATTTGAGCCCCTATTCCTACTACTTTCCACAATAACATTTGTCTCTACAATTGATTGCACTAGTTGAGTGTTCTGCTAATTTTGTTTCTATTAAGCCGTTAGTATTCTATTTTTATCAAATATGCATATTTTCACCTCCATATTCAAGCTTATCCTAGTTTTTATGAACTTTAATGGTTCAATCATTTCTCTGTATCCGTTGGATTCAATGTCCTCATTTTGTGCACCATATTCAAGCTTGTATAATCTTCTTCATGACTATAGGAATCTTGTCCATCCTTCATGTCATCTCTTCAGTAACACTCTTCAATGTCAATCTTAACTCATCCTTGCTATAGCTCTAATTCTTCAAGAAGTGTGCATACAAGAAAGACTATTAGTTACATCTAAATTCCAAGTCTATAACACATTTTTTAATTCTACAAAATATATGCACTTAATAATTTTTTTCCTATTAAGGAAATATGTATCTTCTTCTTCATTTCTAAATAATTCTAAAGCACTTATTCAATATATGAGCCATCAAAATTATACTACTCTGAAATAGCTTTCCAATGACTACATTCATAACCTATTTGAGCTTCTAAATTGGGTGTTATGGATCTATCCAATCCTTTCTCCTCATGGAAATTTTGTGAAAAACTTAGCTTAGAGACTACATTTTCAAAAGAAACCATAGAGCTAACTTTGAAATTTGGGAATTTCTTCATTATGCCTCCATATGCTACCCAAATCCTCTAACAATCTTCCAATTTGACAATTCTAGCACCCAATTTGACATTTGAAAGCTTCAAATAATATTTTTCAATTATTCCCATTGATAATTCCATCAAGCACTTATCACACAAACTACAATTTCTTCATATACAATCAATTTCTATCCCATGCAACTCTAGTGCTATGACTGGTAGCTCTAATACCATTTTGCAACATACTCAACCATCTAATTAAGTTGACATCAACATTGCTACATGAAATTAATAAGAAATTAAAACTTAGTAGTGGAATATGCCATGCCCACAAAAAAATAATTCAATATCCATGAGTATGATCAAGCATATTATTATACAAAGCATATTTTCTACTCATAACTAGCAGTCTCCCAAAATGGTAATTATATTTCCTTCATGATTATGGCCTCTTCTCGAGTACCCATAAGGCCATTTATAAAAAATTAATATGGCTAGAAATTAAATTTCATAACAAAGGCATAATGGTGCCATCTCAATTACAATATATTATTGTAACAATCTCAAATATACATACAAATATATAGCAAACCATCAATAATGCCCTCCTAACCCAAAACTAACTTCTAGCATTTTATCTTAAAGGATAAAATTACATGATTCTCATATACAACAACAAAACCAACATTAAAATTCAACACATCAATAATAAAATTGATAATAATTATATGTCTAGAAATTGTTCCCCAACAAGCCACAAAAGAAGGAAATCCCCCCCAATGATAGGCTCTTTGTTGCACCAATTGTCTCTGTAAAAGAGGTCACCCTTGAGCTAAGTTGATGAACCCATAAGGGAGAAACTTTTCTTGTGGTTGGATCTAATTTCTCTTCTCGTGGCCTAATTTCCAAGCTCACAGTCACCTATAACAATTCCCCCTTCCACAACCCCCTTCCCCATCAATCTACATAACCTAAGGAATAACATCCCCTTCTCTACTCAACAGTCCCTCCAGGGGTCTAACATGGGCTAGTCGAGACAACTTATTGCCAAGATTCTAGGGAAATATCAATTGTAGTGAGTTTTCCTCAGTTATAGCCAAAATATAATTCACAAGGTGAATTCCTAATTCTTATGAGTTTGACTCTCTATTAATTGAACAACAATCCTATTCAAAATCCCCTCTCTCCTCAAGTCTTTCAATTCAAATCACCATAACAATAATTTGCATGTAAGGGTAACTTTAATTGCATGGCATGGAGTGGCCACGTATCCCTTCGTGCAATAATCCCTAATAAAGTTTAATTAAAAAATAACGATAATTAGCTAATACTCAAGGACATAATTAAGTTTGATTAAAATTTGGGTTAGATGCCTTACTAAAGTTCCTTCCTTATATTACTAATATCCCTTATCTTTGTGGAGCAATAGGCCCCCTTCTTTTTTTCCTCTTCTATAGCCAATTTTGATTAACTTTAAATGTTTGATTACAAATTACATCATTTGGATTATAGTCATTCATCATTGGCATCCACAACATTGAACTAAGGATCAAGAGTAGGGTATTGCATAGGATGATTCAATACACCATACTACCAATTACAAAATGTCCCATTTATATCACATCAAAGCTCGCACCACAATCATACCCATAGAATTCCAAAGTTCCAAACTCCAAATCAATCATATGCTCAATATCAACAACAAGTGGTACAACCTTACTATGTAATTCAACCGAAATCTTGCTACCATATGTCACCACACCAAAGCCTAAACAAATTCCATTACTTATTACAAATACCACCTAATTATGAGACATGTGACCAATGCATAATTGTTAGGATAAAACATCAACCAAAGAATGAAACAACACAAAGAAGCATGGAGAAGAAATATTCCAAGTAAAGACTCAAGGCAACAAGAGTTCACTACATATTCAAGGAAGCTCTTCATTAAGGAAAAGGAAAATGATTCAGTAATAGCCAAGGAAGGCTTCAAAATTAATCAAGTTGAAGTAATAAGTCATAATTTAAGTATGAAAGTAAACTCTTTGTCCATCAAATTCGCTTAGGATGATATTTAATCATCTAATGTCAAGTAAACAATAAAACAAACTGCAATAAACACTAAATACATGTAGATGTAACCACACACGCATAATGTGTGGGAGAAATATGCATCACAAGCATAACCACAAAGACTCCCAATAGACTCAAGCCAGCAAGAGTTCGCCACATGCTTGAGAAACCTCTTCATTAAAGAAAAGGAAAGTGAACAGGCAATAGCCAACAAGGCTTCACAATTAATCAAGCTGAAGTAAGAAAGGGATCATAATTAAAAAATAGAAAATTAGACTCTTGATGCATCAAATTCACTTGGGTTGAGGTTTAATCAACTAATTCCAAGTAAGAAATAAGCACATTACATTGAAGAATAAAAACATATGGTTGTAACAACATGTGCATAATGTGTAGGAGCGACATATATCACAACCATAACCACAAAGAACACAGCATTAATATAATATTCTTGAAATAATGGAACAAATGTTGAATTGTAACACTGCCAAATACCCAAATCAACAATGCATGAGAACAATCAACTTCATCAAAATATATCCTTCACATAACATATCAAAAAATCATTACGTCAAACCCCTCATGGCAGCACAATATCATTGCCATGAAAAAAGGTGTTATTGTGAGTCATCTGAAACACTTGTGTCTCTGAACATCTATGTGGTGGACCCTTTTTATTTACCAAATTCTCCAATGAGCATAAGAATAAAAAGAAACTCCATGCCATGAGAATGAGAAAGAGTCAATGAATAAGAACCACTTTTAGGGGGAAACATTCCTTTCCAATAAATATCCAATGGACAAGACACGATGCTTATAAAAATGTATATCCTTGATTATAATTAAGGGATAAAGTGAGGATGATGTAACATACCACTAAGCCAACTTAACCATAACTAATATACTAATAATGAATGAGAGTTAAATCCTTAACATAGCACCCATCTTTAAAAACTTTGCCATTAAATCTTGTAATTTATGGTGTTCATTCATAAATCACTCATTTTACCATGTAGTTTCTTCTAGAGGCCTAGAAAGGTGTTATTATCAGTCGTTTGAAACAATTATGCTTCTAAACAATTATGTGGTGGAACCTTGTTATGAACCAAATTCTCCAAATATCATAAGAATAAAAAGAAGTAATTTGATGCCATGAGAATGATAAAGAGTCAATGAATATATGCCACTTTGAGGGAGCAACATCGCTTTACAATAAATATCCAATGCACAAGACAAGACACCTATAAAAATGTATCTCCTTTATTATAAATAAGGGATAAAGTGAGAATGATGTAATGTACCACTAAGGAAACCTAACCATAGCTGATATACTAATAATGAATGAGGGTTGTGTTGGAAAATGTAACTAGGTTTATTCTTCATATTTATCATTGTACTTGTGTCATTACATATTTCATGTAAAATAAAAAGAAGAAAAGGAAATTATTATTATTATTTTCACTAGTCAAAGCATGTTCTTCATGCCTCTAGGGTTTATTAAGTCAAAAGAATTTTTTTTATGATTCGATCTATTGTACTTGAGTCAAGTGCTTTTTGGAATTTTGTAAGAAAGAGGATTTTTTTTTTTTTTTTTTTTTTGAGTAAAGAAAGGTATCTTGTGATTTCTGCCCTAAATTCTGCCAGATGTGTGATTTCTTGATCTGATGTTGCAGGGCCAAAAATTTTAGGATTATTACAGGTCCGAAAAATTCAAAGTTTGAATATATTTGGAAGGATTTGACCAATGTTGATCTTGTTGGATTTGGCTTGGTTGAAGAAGGATTGCAGGAGGGATGACTTGGGTGTTTAGGGGAGCCTTGGTCTTGGTTTTTGGGTCTTGGATTTCTCATTTTGATGTGATTCTATAAGAAGAGAAGTTGGTTGTGTTTCCCCCTTGTTCCAAAAAATAGAAGGAAAAACTTCATGCACATAATCCACTTGTAATCATACAATTTTTATTTTTATCTTAAGCTTTTTTTAATTTAGCTATTTCTATGAGTTTACTTTTACTTATTTCTACTTTTTTAC
Organism: Pinus taeda; assembly: GCA_000404065.3. NCBI lineage: Eukaryota > Viridiplantae > Streptophyta > Pinopsida > Pinales > Pinaceae > Pinus > Pinus taeda. The sequence goes on from APFE031479588.1 coordinate 88,551, forward strand.
TTTTGTTAATAAAACAGTTCCTGAATAATAGAAACATTTTTAGAAGAAATCACATAAGAAGAATAAGATCGACGCGTTTCCAACCAACTAGTGTGGTTCATCCTCAAGACAAGATGAAGAATCAGATAATAGCTCTAGGTTAAATAAGGAGATGGGTCTTCTAACAGCTAAAAGGAAAGCTATATAAACAACTATATTTGACTAGGCGAGGAAAACAGAGAAAAAATGGAAATTTGTATTATTTTTTATTTTATTTTATTTTTATAAGTAAACTAAGAGTTAAATAAGAGATATTATTTAAGGGAATTCAAACTAATGGTCAAAGGGTAAAATAATAATTAATTAGATAGATTCTAACTAAATAAACATATATCTAACTAAATAATGTCTATTTATTAAATAAATAAATAATATAAAATATAAATAATAATAAAATGTTTATTTTACTATAATGTTAGTTTTTAGTTAGTTTGAATCTATCTAATTAATTATTATTTGACCCTTTTGACCATTAATTTGAATCCCCTTAAAATAATATCTATTATTTAACTCTTAGTTTACTTATATAAATACTAAAGAATGTCTATTTATTAAATAAATAAATAATAATAAAATATAAATATAAATGTTTATTTTACTACTATGTTAGTTTTTAGTTAGTTAGAATCTATCTAATTAATTTTAATTTTTCCCTTTGACCATTAGTTTGAATTCCCTTAAAATAATATCTATTATTTAACTCTTAGTTTACTTATATAAATACAATAAAATAATAATAATACAAATTTCCAAATTTTTCTCCTTTTCCCTCACCTAGTCAAATATATCCATTTCCTTTTAGCTGTTAGAAGGTCCATCTCCCTATTTAACCTAGAGCTATGATCTGATTCTTCATCTTGTCCAGATGATGAACCACACTGGTTGGTTCGAAACACGTCGACCTTATTCTTCTAATGTGATTTCTTCCGAAAATGTTTCTATTATTCAAAATATGGATCATAGAAGCTCAAATTCGAAAATAGTTCCTTCTTATTTATTTATTATGATCTTTCACTCTATTTATTATTTTTATGTCATTATTTATTGTAAGATTATTATTATTTACTTAATAATAATTTGTACTACCCCCTTAAATAATTCCATGTGGATTTTAACTTCAATTATGTGACTTATAATTTATATATTTATTTTTCCATATATACTACACAATGCTCTCTATTGTAACTAGTATAGGGGTCACTCCAATGACCACAATAGACATTGAAAGTTACATCACATCACCAAGGGAAGTGCGAGTATGCTCAAGCTCTTCTTCCCTAACTTCAAAACCAAGCTTAAACCATATCGAGCTTACTAAATCCCCAAGGCATGCATCAAAATCTCACACATAACTCCATCCCTTCTTCTAGATTTCGGCATCACAACCCCAATATTAGACACTCAACCTTCTCAATATGATCTCATATCCCATCAAGAATTGTATAAGGAAAAAAGAAACCTAGTGTACATAATTGATTGAGCTTGACCCTAGCCCATAAGGTTTACATATCCCCCCTCATAATTATGGGCTCCCACGAGATCATCAAATAAACTGACCCTCTCAACCCATTGGTGGATTTCTTGTGAACCCCACCTCACATCATGCAATTAATGCATTAGTTATATAGGCTTAACATCTTCATCTTATAGACAATAATCCTCATGCTAACTCTTGCATATCAACTTGAGAACATAACATCATTTTTATCATAATCTCCTGAATAATAAGATAGTTCATGTTCACACATGCCATCGCATCATGGAGTACCATCATAATATTATAACAAAAAAATATAATGTCACATCAACATAATAAATGAACCACATGTTAGCATAACATCATCAATATGATAATTATCTCAACACATTTCACATGTAAAGTAACAAAACATTACAAGCATTCTTATCATAATTCATCATTTAAATTAAATTCATCAACCTGTATAAACAATGAATACCAACTAATGCAATGATATTACATTTAATGCAATAATATCATTTAACATCCATCTAGGATCTCATCTATCTCATCAATATTATGAATGCCATGTTCTCACCATACTAATTGCTCTTCGATAACCATTCTCTTTTCTTTCAATAAGAGAGTTGACAATTACAGAGTAGGCGTAATCCCCTTATCAATATGCTCAAGTTTTCATATATTTATTTAAGTACACCATTGAACTTTCAAGTAAGCCTCATCATCTAGATCCTTAATCTCTAGTCATGTATTCCTTTCCGCATTGGGAAATTTGGTGAAATTCAATATTAAGTTTCCACTGCTCTTACATAGCCTAAATCATCAAATATTAAAATTTGAATTCTTGACTCCATATATCATTTGATTGTTATCCACAATACTTATATCACTTTACATCTTTTTTCTTATCCATTCCAAGACCCTTATACCCAATAGCACGTACACACTAGGTCATCATTTTTAAGTTATCATTGTTCTCTCTCTTGGAAACCTTGGCACATATTATCCAAATACATAACTAGTGGGCATACAATGTTCTTATTATTCAAGCTAGGTGTTTTATCATCATTCTCTAAGACTCAACATATCCTTATCCCTTCCTCCATAAGGTAACTTATCAAATATCATAGCTAACATTAGAGATCAAACTTAGGACTTTTCTTACTTTCTTAAAAATTATTGTTTCTTTATACTTATTTTTCCATTTTCTCATTCTAATAGTAAGTTTACTATTCCTTCCATGGGTAGTTTCATATTATCTTAACATATATTTCTTCCAATAGTGATTTCATTTTATCTGTAACATCAATGAACTGTACTATTTCTCTCCCAAATTAATATTATAATTTCTCCACATCTTGCTTGAATACTTAATATGTTATTTAATTCCTCAAGTTACCTCAATCAATTCCACATATTATGTGAACATATAACACTTTATATCTAATTATCTCTTTTCAGTGTCCATGTAAAGCCTCTAGGTTTATACTACTAGGCATTGAAGGTACATCTTTATTTTCTCATGCATTTAGTGGATGTCTACTATCATAATTCTAATATCTTCTTACTTTATTTACGAAAATTGACCGGTTATAAGAAGGATACCAAAAAGTGCCATTATCCCTCTTTTTGACTAATTAGAATTTGAATGCAAGTTTAATATATCTTCTTTTGTGGTCACACATATCTTCTAAGAGTATAATTTGCATCCATCCCACACTTCTTAACTCAACATTAGTGGTTTATAAAAGAAAATAAACCTAGATGAAACAACTTGTTTCAAGTTGATCAATTTGTTGTAATTTTTCTCACCATTCTTCCCCTCTTCAAGTTCGGAAATGTCCTTGAAGAAACATAAACTAAATAATTTTTAATTAATGTTCTTGAAGAACCCATCATTTATTAGACAATATGAATAACCCTAACTAATCATAATTCAAAAAATCACCATAAATCTATTGTATATTTAAGACTTTTGTCACTCTTATAATTTTATATCGATGTGAAGTTTGGGGATGTAGTATATCCAAATAGTCCCGGAGGAAGATAGACCAAATCCAAAAGTGGTTTATAACATATACTTTCAAGGTTATATGAAATATACCCTATCCTATCCTCCTCATTGAAGAAAGCCTTCTCCCCATTGAAAGCATGGCTATGACTAGGTATCTTATGTATGAGAAGATGTTAAACAACATCGAAGACAAGATGTATCCTAAAAATACTTCTAATTCTAGACAAAACCACATCTAGCTAAAGCATGGATGGCATAAGGATGCCTCATCCTAGCTATACCACTAGCGATAACGGAGTAGATCATTGTATAGAATAAGGATAAATATAAAAAAATATTATTACATCAAAATTTAAGGAGAAATTGTGGGGTGATAAAGAGTTAGAGGGTAAAAGGAAACTAAGACATTACAATGGGGTGATCAATCCAAATCTCATAAATCAAAAGTATCTCTTTGTATTGACTAGTCTTAAAAAAAAAATAAGCTTTGCTAAATTAAGAACAAATTCTCATGAGCTCCATCGTGAAACTAAACATTGGTCAATTTCCAAAACACCATGAGATGAGAGAGTTTATCAAATTTATGACGCTAAAATGGTTTAAGATGAAAAACACTTTCTCTTAGATTGTTTAGTTTATTCTCAAATTAGATCTAAACTTCAAAATATTTGTCATGCTACTAACCTTCTCTACCTTTTAACTTAACAAATCCATGGTGATATTGAAACACTTTTCTTAATCCTTTTCGAGCATAGAAATAAAATTCTAAATAATTTGAAGTAATCTCTTATAGTTTTAAGGTTCAATAAACCATATTCGGCCTTAGTAGATTTTAATCATCATCAACATCCTCATCTCTATCAAGTTATTCATTTGACTACTAATTTTCTATTCTCATATTTCATTATTAGCACTAAATTATCATCAATATATCATATTCATTTACAATTGCTTTTTTTCTTTTTCTTTTTCACATACTTCATTGTTATCTTAAAATCAAATAATATTATGAATCCTTTACAATCTTACTGTAACATCTAACTAAATTCACTTCTACATTTTAAAAAAGAAAATATATTATGTATATTTTAGAAAAGTAATTTTATAATATGTCAAAATAACTTTATATCTAAAAATGTTTTTAAAATAATAATAATAATAATATACATGTCTAAGCATTTTTAATCACATTTTCCTACATTGGTAAAAAAAATCTTCTTCTCCAAAGCAATTAGCATATTATTAATATGTTATATTTAAAATAAAAGTAAAAAAATATTTTTATTGTTATGCCTAAAGTTTTAGGGGGATGGGGCTTAAAGAACATTTTCAACTTCTCCAAGGCTTTGGCAGCCAAGTATAGTTGGAGGCTCATTTCCTCTCTAAACTTATGGACTTCCATTATCACCCACAAATGCATTTCCCCCCTCTTTGGAAGACTGGATCCATCATGAGGATAAGCCACGAGCCAATATATCCATGATATGGTGGGTGGTTCTAAAATCATTTGAAGTCATCAACAATGGGTTGGCCTAGAAGGTTGGCAGAGGCGACAAGGTCCGTATTGGCCTCGACCCTTGTCCAGGTAGTGGAAAAAACTAGTTCCCTCCCCATTAGTCAAACATATATGAGATTGTGGCATCTCTAATATTGTCCATATCGCAAACCCAACCAGAAACTCTATCTAGAGCAAGGCTGACTTTCTGTTGGGGATCTCAATTTGAATGAGGGATATCAAGTTGCATGGATTGATTACATTAATGCTCTGACAACGGGCCATATTCAACTGACTAATAGGGAAGATGCGTTGGTTTGGAGTCTATCCCCTTTTAGCGTTTACACACCAATGTTGGGATACATCTCAATTATGGACCTCATATATGGTGTATGCACCAAATGGTGGTGGGAGGTAGTTTGGAAGGCCCATTGTCCAACACAATCTAAGCTTTTCATGTGGTTCTTAATGAAAAATAAAGGACCAACATGGGATGTTCTTCAAAAAATATATTTGGTAAGGCCTAGTTGTTTCTCCCTATGTAAGAGAGATGAAGGATCAACCAAGCATATTTTCATGACTTACCGCTTCTTTTAGAAGGATTGGCTAAGATGCAAGCAAGGAATAGATCACACAGGGGAATGGGTCGTGGAGAATCTGGAGGGGACTTGGAAAAATTGGCTCTCTAATAGGGCATGTTGACCATTCAAAGCTTTTCCCCTAATCTTATGTTAGGGGGTATGGCTGGTTCATAACAAAGCCTTACATCAAAGCCTTCATGTTAATTTTCCACAATGTTCTATGTTTTTTTTCCCGTGGAAAAAGTCGTAATTTCCATTAATAAAGATGAAAATTACATTCTGTATAAGCATAAGCATTACTTTGATATGGCACTACCTTTCCAACCAAAAATGAAAGAAACTATGCATTCCTCCTCGCAGGGAGTTCATGTAAATCAAAAACACTAATAACTTAAAACGTTTTGTCCTCTTCTCAGAGGGATAAAGAGTAACCGATGACTATTTACAATATAACAAAAATTTCAACCAAAAAATATAAGGTTTATCATCAAAACCGAGTTAAAACTATTCATTTCCGTGTTGCTGTTATAGTGCTTCAGGATCTACAAAAGGCCTGTGATAATGCTGGTACACGACCCCATCCAAATCTTCGCAAATCATCCAAGAGTTGTCGTCCCTAATCGCTGTTTCTTTGGATAGGAAGTCAGCAGAGGTGTTCCACTCCTTGTAAATGTGATGACAAGTGAAAGAGTCAAAAAGCAAGACAAGTTTATGAATCTCATCCAGAATATGCCTCAATGTATAAGCAGAACATGTATATTTTTTGTTGATCCAGTTTATAACCAGTTTTGAGTCACCAACAAGCTGCAGGTTTGAGCATTGTTTTTGTAAAGCAAAAAGGATAATGTTTTTTGTAGTAATCAACTCGACATAGTTGTTGGTTCCCCGACCTAATCCCATTTGAATTTTGAAGGAATGGGTTTTTGATAAATATAGTATCGCTCCCCTATCACAGCCTATCTCCTGAGCTAAACCATGGAAAAGATCCCAAGGGATGGATTTGTTGATGACCTCTATCTCAACAACCCTTTGCTGATTTTTTTGGGACTTTTTGGGACTCATTCCTAGCTATCCAAATCTCCCAACTAATTAGCAGAGGTAGGTTCCTTTCCTTCCCAGATGTATCCCTCCACCAAGAGTTCCACACCTCCTCTATTGCTATCCCATGCCATCTGGCCCTAATGGAGAGTGTTGATAGGATACCATTCCACAGATCTTGTGCCGAAGGACACCCTAGGAAGAGGTGTTCTGTGTCCTCGTTGCTGCTTCTGCAAAGGTGGCACCAGAACAGTCCAATGAAAGATCGCTTCATGAGATTTTCCCTTGTAGGGACTTTGTTATTCAAGATGGACCACAGGAGTAGCTTTGTTCTGGGGGCAACTTTGAGTTTTCAAAGAAGGTTCCATCTAATCTCAGAGTCTGGTGGCTTGAAAGGTTCCATTAGTACTAGGTATCCAATCTTGGGAGCATAGTAGCCATGTTTTGCAAAAGCCCATATGAGCTCATCTTCCCCTTCTGTGATCTTGATGTGAGCCTCCATTAGCACTGTAATGAAGTGGTTCCAAACTTGCTACCACTGAATGGGGATATTTAGGACTGTTCCTGATTTCTAGGCCTGTTGTGCTAATGAGAAATGCTCATTGTCTGCAATTTGACTGAGATGAAAAGTCCCCTGTTCAGCTAGATGGAGTCTCAGGTCCTTAGGGAGTTTGTGAGTATTGCCACACCCCAACCATGGGTCCACTCGCAGGTGAACTTTTGAGCCCGAACGAATTCTCCATGTCAAACCGTTCCTTATCAGGTCCTTTGCTTTGATAACTACTTTTGAGATGTTGGAGATGTTCCCATAGGCTCGATGATCTTGTCTAATCCATTCTAGATGGTTTAAGGGGGTTATGTATTTTGAAGTTACAACCTTCGTCCAAAGGCTGTCGTTGTTGAGGAGCTACCAGCCAAGTTTTGGTGCTAGTGCTTTTGAGAAAAAGTCCAGTCGTTTGATCCCCCAACCCCCCCACCGTTTAGGCAGTGCCAGAGTCTCCCATCTTGTCCAAGCAAAGATTCTGCCGATCTGGTTCCCCTTCCACAAAAATCTGCAACATATTTTATGAAGCTTGTCCAGGATGCCTCTGGGAATCCAGGCTAGGGTCATCTAGTAGATAGGAGTTGCTTCTAAAACCGTGTTGATCAGAATTAGCCTGCGAGCTCTGGATAATTATTTATGGTACCAAATGTTCAGGCACTTTTACACCTTTGTGATAAGCTAGATCTAGTCTGCAATTTTGTAGCCAAATGGCTTTAGACGGTATCCCAGATATCTTAGGCCTTCTTCAAACTGAGAGGTGACAAAGGGGAATCTCCTGTGCGCGAACAACAACTCATTTTGTGCACAACCAAGTGTAGACAAGGTTGATTTAGATTCATTTCAAACCATTCCAGTGGCCTTTTGAAAGACCCCCATGACGTGGTGGAGAGCTGTGAGGTCACTCAAACTACCATCGAGAAAGATGAGGATGTTGTCCACAAAAAAAAAAACGAGTCAAAGAAATGGAATTAGTAACCTTGATACCCTTTAGGTGCCCATTCCTATGTTCTTCATGGATAAATCTCTTGAGGCCCTCCATGAACAGGAGGAACAAAAGTGGAGACAAGGGACATCCTTGTTTCATGGGGAAACTGAGCCGTTTACTAACACACAGAAGGGAACATTGGTTATGCAACTCATGAACCATTTGATAAAAGAATAGGGGAAGCCAATGTGAGTGAGGAGCAGGCGGAGGTAGAGCTAATTGACTCTGTCAAAAGCTTTAGAGAGGTCAATCTTCAGGATCATGCCTTTCGTTTTCCGATATTGCACAGAATGGAGGAGTTCCTGAGTCGTCCCTATGGCCTCATGGATTTGTCTGTTATGCAAGAAGGCAAATTTCTCTTGGGATATATGGAGCGAGAGGACAGGCTTTAAGCGATTTTCTATGATTTTGGCTATAATTTTGTAAATGTAGTTGCAGAGGGATATGGGTCGGAAGCCATCAAAAGAGGAGGGCTTGTCAGATTTTGGTATGAGGGCGATGAAAGTGGCTTTAAGGCTGCCCGGGATCCTCCCTCTCTTTCTTCTTTCCTCGATGATTTTCAGGAGGTCCGCCCCCAATACCTCAAAAAGGATCACATAGAATTCTACGGTCCAACTATTCGGCCCTGGGCTCTTTTCTTTCTTTAATATTTTTAAAGTATCTTCTAGCTCTCTCATAGATACTTCTCCCTCTAGCTCCTGTTCCATCTCTTGTTCAACAAACCTTGGGAAAAGCTGCATTATTTTCATCACTTCGGCTAGGGAGGCATAGGGAGGTGACTTATATATGTTATGAAAGTGTGAGAAAGCTAGGGCAGTCAACTCTATGAAATATTGAACTGACCTTCCCTCCGAATCCTTAAGTTCCTAGATAGTGTTTATGGCCTTTCTACCATTCACATGTTTATGGAAGAATTTAGTATTGTCGTCTCCCTCCTTCAGCCAGATGGCCTTGCTACAGAGCCTCCAATTCGCTTCTCTATTTTTCAGAACTTGGGTTCTCTTTTGAAGCGAAGCAGTATATGAGTCTTTTTGTTGTTGTGTCCTCAAGACTCCTCCTGTGTTCCCCTCAAACAAAAGTATGACCCTCTCTGCCTCCTGGAGGGTTAAGTCGTCCGCCTCCTTTTTCTTCCGAGCCCAAGACTTAGATAGGCTATTCAGTTCCATCATATTGAGGAGGAAATTCTGACTTATGTCCCCTGATGCACCAGGATGGTGTGCCTTCCAGAAATTTGTCACAAGCTTGATATATTCCAGATCTTGCAACTAGGTAGAATTGAACTTATAAGGGGCCTTTGGCTTGCTAGTAACATCCTGAATCTCTAGGTATATAAGCCGATGGTCCGACAGCCCACCTGAGCTTACCCATTATCTAATACAACTTTCCTCCATTGATCGGGCCTTCTTTAGTGAGAAAGCAATCAAGTCTTCTAGCCAAACTTGCTTCCCCCACCTTGTTATTCCTTCATGTAGGTTGCTTTTTTGCTGAAGGGACATCAATGAAGTTGTGGGACTCCAAGAGGTTCTCAAAGAGACCCGACATAGGGTCCACCTAGGCATGAATACCTCAGGATTCTGATTATCCCAGAGAGAAATTGAGATCTCCCCCTATGATAACATTGTCTTGGAGTAGTAGGGACAAGTTGAGAAGAGGTCTCCAAAAAGCCATCCTGTCTTGACAAGGCCCATACACATTGAGAATCCAGAATTCTAATTCTAGTGCTAGGGAGTATATGTCTGCACCCAGATAGCGTCAGCCTCCCCATACACTCAAAGTTTTAATTGATCTATTACAAATGCCAAGGGTTAAACCCCCTGATCTACCCAAGGCATTGAGAGAGTGAAAATAATAGCCTGGGAGCCAAGAAGCAAGAAGGGAGGATACACCAGAAGCAGAACCAAGGGTTTCTTGGAGGAAAATGACATCAACCTGCTCAGAGGCAAATAGCGTTTGAGGGCTAGTTTCTTGTCTGGGCTAGCCACCCCACGATAATTAAAAGAGAGGATCTTCATGGGGGGGGGGGGGGAGAGTGGCTTGCTTTGCCCTAAGGGCCCAGTTTAAAGCCTCCTGCTTGCCAGAGGCAACCTCCTCCCCAACCTGATGCATGGATTTGGAGAGGTGGGAGGGTCGCCCTCTGGACTTGCAGGGGGGGGGAGAAGGTAATGACCTCAAATCCTATAGAGTCTAGACCTTGAGAGTGCCTTCGGGAGCGGAGTGGGTAACGAGGTTCAAGATTTTCAGAGTTTGGGAAAGGGGAAAGGGATGCCTCCGAGAGAGAAGGCTGAGGGAAGGAGAAAATGGGAGGGGGGGGAGAAATGGTGCATTGCTGGACCATAGGGGTCAGATAGTAAGGCCGAGGGAGGGGAAGAGAGGGTGCGCACAGGAGAGGATCCGAGGGATCAACTAAACAAAAATGAATGGATTGAAATTTCATAACAGAAGTAACAACAGAAGAAATATTAGAGGACAGGGGGAGAGAAGACATACCCATGGTGTGAGCGTCCCCTATGGCCGCCTGTGCTCTGGTTAGAGGTGGAGAGGGAGGCTGGAGAGGAGCCTTCCCACTCTTCTTCCTTTGGTTTTTCTCATGAATCTTTTTTGCATCGATCAGTTCTGGAGGGCACAAAGCTTCCTTTTCGATAGCAGATGGAGGTTCCTCCCGTGGAGAATGATTTTCTTGCATGTTTTCCACTGGCAATTGAACTCACTTGTTGACCAGAGGGAAATCTTTGTACTCATGCCCCACTTTATGGCAGCGTTGACATATGTATGGATGCCCTCATAATCCAGAGGCTGTCTTTGAGTAAAGGACCTCCATTGAATCGTTATGTATTCTTGCAGACCTCCTCGAGTATCCATATGAACCAGTATCCTCGCAAAGGCCATCTTCCCCGTGGATAGATATGACTTGTTTGATTCCATATAAGTGCTAATAGAATTCCATATTCGTTTGAATATGTCCTCCGACCAAAAATGCAAAGGGAGGCCAGGTAGTCTTACCCAAATCAACTTGACTCCAAGTTGCTCCGTGTCTGGGTCGAAAAGAGGGGACCATCGCTTCAACAGGATCGGGGCATGTTCAAAATGCCAATATGATGAGAGTACCAAATTTGTGAGGTCAGGCCTGGAGAATCTAAGAGCAAACCAACCCTTCACGAATGTTTGCACAGTAGGCAACTCCACTAGGTGGTTCTCCTAGGCCTCCAAAACCCAGGATTTCAAATGGGTCGCTGTGTAGTTGCATCCCCTTATTCTCCTGACCAATACCCTTTCAACAAACCATGGTCTCTCCTAGCCGAATGTCTTCCTCCAATCTAAGGATTGTGTCCACCTCCTTGTTCTAAAGCACCGAGGCTTAGTTGCAGTCCTCTCCTCAACTGTAGGATTCCGATGACCTTTTTAAGAGTGCTCTTGGATGGGGGGATTCACCAGGGGGGGGGGAGGGATACCAGTGAAACTGTTAGAGGGGGGAGGAGAATTGCATGGCGGGGTCAGAAGAGTCAAGGATGTCAGAGGGGCACGGGGGGAGGGTGGGTTTACAGAAAAACCAGGGTGGGAAAAATGTCCAGGGGTTGGTGAAGGAGGGTTAGGGTTAAGGCAACCTGAAGCAAACCCTAGGGACGGTGGGGACTGCGGGGGAGTTGAGAGTGACGGCCAAGTAGGAGGGTCATCTGACAAGACAATTTGGTGGTCCGGTGGTCTAGAGAGTGCGGGGAGTCCAAAGATGGTCTCGTGCAAGTCTTCGCCAAATGAGATGGTCCCCAACTTAGCAGGTCTCGAGGTCATCCAGATAGTGCCCTCCACTATTTCTTCCTCCGAATAATCAACCATATCTAGGTCCATTGCTCTCCGGGTAAAAGTAAGATGCCAACTGCCTTGGTAACCGCCATAGGGAGGAGCAGCAAGCAACAAAAACCGGTAAGAGAGGCCAAAGGTCAAACAATGATGTCAAAGAGTGGGAACGGGCGATTAGGTAAATGAATGCAGGGTAAAAACCCCAAAACAACCCATGGTAAAAGGTAAAAAGACTGCACGTGCAATGATGGGGACGTGTACATTGCAGGTACAAACATCTGCATCCTTCTACTGCATCCACGATGTTGCTAGCCATGATCGCCTGCTAAACTAGCCAACAACTCCATTTCCTGCTCCTCGATCGCTCCCCGAAGCATCTCAAACAATTGCATTCCATTATGCTTAATAATACCAATGTTCTATGTTGTTATAATGACTTTAAAATAATTCTTCAAATTTCAGTTACCATAATAACAAATAAGCAATTATAGATATAACAATAAAAAATAAATGCACAAAAGAAGATAATTAAGTACATTGAGACATAGATATTTGGTCAAAGGCCAAGGAAAAACCCCACAAGGTGGGAAACCATTTGATCAATTTTTCTTCTTCTATTAGTCAATCAATGTTTAGCATGAGATACATCAGTTCAATAGTACATCCAAGAACCAATCAAATTCAACCTTTATCTTCCCAAATAAACCAATCTAAAACTAATCCAATGATGAGAGATAAAGTCAAATCTGGTCAAAATACTAGTCTGCAATTTTTTGCCCGTGGAGGCACAATCAACAATAGTCAATGATCTACAATTTTTTAGTTAAGGTCCACATTCAACCTGCCAAAAAATATTTGATCAAACCAACAAAGGACTTGAACTGTAATACCCCTAATAATAATAAAATTAATAATAAAACGATAAATAAAATATTATAATATTAAAATATAAGTAAATAAATAGTAAACAATAAGGAAAGGATAATAATAGTAAATAATAGTAAAAAATAAAGAAAAGATAACAATAGTAAATAATAAAGAAAAATAATAAAAGTAAATAAATAATAAATAATGAAAGAAGAAATAATAATAAATAAATAAATAAAATAGTAAATAATAAACTAGAGTTCTAAATAAATGTATACTAGCATTTGCATTAAGATGTGCAAAGCAATGCCGATAGGACATGCAGACCGTGATTTCATCCGTGTTTGAGCCAAAAAGACAACTTATTAGGTATCATAGGTTTTGATATCAGATGTTTTAACATGATGGGAGTCCCAAATATGCGATATTAGGAAGAGTGAAATCGCTGGAAATGGGCCGCTAGTGTTAATGTGCCGGGATGGGCAATAAGAAATTAAAAAAAGATTTGTGTGTTAAACGAAAGAAGCTGGGGTGTTTTCTTTCTCGTCCCAAATGGACACAGGGTAGCAAAATACTGGACCCGATAAGAGACACGTGGCAATGACGTGCCAACATGATTGATATATGCAGCTAGATCCGAAAGTTTCAAGGGGATCCCTTCCTATTTTTGGGATAAAATTTTTCTTTAAGGTAAAATCTAATCAATGTCCCTTCTTATTCTTTCGATAATTTTTTTCTTTACTCATTGTTTTTTCATTTAAATAAAATCTAGTCCCTTCTTATTCTTCAGATAAAAATAAATTTTTTCTTTACTTGTTATTTTGTCATTAAAGTAAAATTGAATCAAAATCCCTCCTTATTCTTCCCATAAACATTTTATTTACTCATTGTTTTGTCATTAAAGTAAAATCTAATTATCATTTTCTTTACTCGTTGTTTTGTCATTAAAGTAAAATCTAATTAGCATCCCTTCTCATTCTTCTGATAAACTTTTTCTTAACTGGTCGTTTTGTCGTTAAAGCAAAACCTAATCAACATCTCTTCTTATTCTTCTGATAAACTTTTTCTTTACTCTTTATTTTAAAAAACGACGGTACACTTTCACCTTACCATATGGTTAGAATTTGAATTCACAGAAACCTAAACTTTAACATAATGAACAATGTCACATTCCCCTCTTACACGAAAATATAAATGTCTTATGTTATTTTACAATTTTCCACCACCCAATCCATCTCTCTAAATAAACAAACGTTGCTTTTCTGCCATCGCCCAATCAAACTCTCTCCCCCTCAATCAATCAACACCGATTTTCTCTCCCTCTCAATCAATCAACACCTATTTTCTGTAGTGCTCCGCGACCATTCTCTGAGCGAATCTTCCATGAGGCAAAAGAGCGTTAAGAAAGCCATGGAAATGTTCACTCCACTCCTCCAACTTATCAGGGTTATTATGAAGGAGGAAGAAGAGTATGAAGTCTTGCAAAATGATATGAGGCTTATCAATAATCTTGTGACGGATATTGCCACCCTCTTCCTAGAACAAAGGAAAGAGGCCTAGGAGATCCTCATTATTTGGTTGCAGCTGCTGCATAATTTCCTTGCATAGGGCCATAACATACTCCATTTCTACGACCCAATACAATGAAAACGATGTCCCGACTGTCTCATGTGTACCTCGGGGAGACTCTTGCAACGAGTCAAAGAATGGAAGGTACATTTTGATTACCTCTTTCAAGGCCTTCAAATTGAATTTTCAATGTTTGTCGACAAGGCTCACCAGATTGTCAATAGAGATCCGACTCCGACTTTGATCGCAAAGGAGTCAGTAGAAAGGCTCTCTGAAGATGAGGTGTGGATGTTGTTCGAAATAATATCTTTCAGAGACAAGGGTTCTCCTGTGGATATAAAGGGGTGTGCCAGGAATATTGCGGAGGACTGTAAGCGTTTCCGTCTGGAAATAAGGTTTGTGGCCGCAATAATGAGGGGAAAAACCATACTAGATGAATGAAACACTTTTTAATCTTCCATCAAAAATGTAGGGCAAGCTTCTTTTATCTTATCCAGATATTGTGCATCCACAACACTATCAACTATTGAGATGGTGCTATGATGCTCTTCCTAATTTAGACCTCAATATTTTCTTCCTATATTGTGCTACACATCCCGAAAATGAAGAAATTAGTGTATAGGAATTAGTGCGAATATGGATTGCAGAGGGTCTCGTAAGGAGAAAACAGGGGAACCATTTAATCGAAATGGCCATTTGGTGCAGGTACGTAAATTTTATTCTAGATTATTGCTTCTTCCATAATGCTTCTAACTAGTACTAGCCCGTATCTTTGGGACTTGCGACAAAAACAATTTATAAGAGTTGAGGATATTATTCATGAGATGCCAATATATATTGGCGAGAAGGAGGAGAAATATTTAATGAAGGCAGACCAAAGGCTACAAAAATTTCCAACCATTGATAATTGGGATAACAAAAGGATATCACTTTTTAGTAATGATATTCAAAATACCCCAACGAGTTGCCGTGTCCAAAACTGGTGAGTTTCTTCTTATAATCTTATTATTCAATTGAAGAGGTTTCATCAGGATTTCTTGTCAGCATGACATCTCTCAAAGTTCTCCAACTGCACTTTGTAAATGGAAAGAACAGAATAACTTCAATCCCATCGTTAGTAGGGAAACTAAAACAACTTGAGTTTCTCAGTTTACATGGACTCAGTGGTATCCATGATTTCTTGAGGAGATATTTCTTCCCTTTAATTTTTGGATCTTTCTTGGTGTACATTCCTACAATCGTTGTCATCTAAGATTGGAGAGCTTCAAAATCTGAAACATCTTACATTATACTCCTGTTAAAGTTTAAAGGTGATTCCACACGAAATCTCCAAACATACTTCATTGAGCACATTAAACGTAGAGGATGTTGGATTAAGTGTGCAAGCATAATCAGAATCAAGCATTTGGAGGTTGAAGGGTTTTACAAATTTGAGGGAGGTGAGAGTACATGTGTGAGGGGGAAGTAAAGTGCCAGAGGGGATAATGGGAACATGGTTGGAGATGAGGCACTTGTTGAAATGATAATTTCAAACTGCAGCGTTATTTATTCCAGAAAACCGCTAGTCTTTTCCCCACACCACTTTTCACCGAACAGTTGTTTTTCTCCGAGGGCAGCGAACATGTACACCGGCTGACACATGGCCACATCATTTTTTAAAACAGCCTTTCCCTGGAGCATAAAGATCAGTAAGAAGAGGCCGTGTGATATTGAAAACGACCGTCTGATTAATGAGGGCCAGATCTACAGTTGTGGTAGCGGCAGCATGTTTCTTGTTATCGGGAGGACCTCCGATATTAACATTCAGCAATTCAAATCTTTGAATAGATGTGCCAGATAGTTTTATCAGTAAAACAATTAATGAAATTTACCACGGTTGGTAAATGTAGGTAATGTTTTTAATTTTATTATTTTTTAGTCCACGGGAGTAAGGCACAGGTAAACGTATTGTCATGTTTTTGTTGTTCGTTGAATATGAAATATATGTAGAAGCGTGAAAGTGCGAAGAAATTTTTTGGTTGTTTCTCGTTGAGAGAAAACGAAAGGGAGCACACAGCAGCGTGAATTTAATTTCTGTTGGTGAATATGTAATGCAATACGAGAGATGCAACAACGCATATGTATTGAAAATTTTACACACAACAATGTAATGTTTTGCAAGCAGAGACATGATATTTTTCAGGAGAAGACAATAATTTTTTTTTGTGGAACTGAAGTGTTCTTGATGAAATCCCTCTGGTAGAGGAAGATCCTTTTTGTAACAACAATTTTTTTTTAATGAATACAAAGGTTTTGTTCATATGTGTGAACTCTGTTATTCAGAAAACAATTTTAGCTTCCCTGTGTAAAAAAAAAGAGCATTATTCTCTATTCATTTTGTTCTGGAATTATCAGAAATTCCCAACATGGTATCAGAGCTTGTCCAGGCTCTTTGAAGGTGTTAAAGAAGCTGAAGGAAGGATTTCTTGTTGCAGCAGCTTCTCTAGCAGAGTGAAGACTCAATCAAGAAAAAATCCAAGGTATTTCTCAAGTTAGTTTTTTGTGTTACTGTTGAGGATAGTCAGTTAGTTTAAATACACAATCAAGTATTTTGAAGCATAGTTAAGAGTGCAAGAATCGCTGGAGCCAACACTAGCATGGGTATATGTAATACTCAGCTCCCACAATTTAATGGGAAAAACTATGGCTATTGGGCAATAACTATGAGAGCTTTGTTTGCCTCCCAAGACTTGTGGGAATTTGTTGATGATGGTTTTGAAGAACCAACAGATGAAGATGAGTTTAATATTTTGACTCAGGTAGAGAAAGAACTGTTGAAGAGCTATAAGAAGAAGGATTCTAAAGCCCTCTACTTTTTGTATCAAGCAGTGCATGAGAGTGTGTTTCCAAGGATAGCAGCAGCCAAGACATCCAAAGAAGCATCACAAACTCTCAAGATAGCCTATCAAGGCATGGAGAAAGTAAAGACAATAAAACTACAGTCGCTGAGGAGAGATTTTGAGAATCTCTGGATGAAGGAGTCAGATAATATTGACTCATTCTTCATGTGATTGGTCTGGTCACACAGATAAGGTCTCGTGGAGAGATTCTTGAAGAAATAAGGATTGTGGAGAAACTATTGAGGATCCTACCCTCAAGGTTTGATGTGATTGTCACCACCATAGAAGAGACAAAGGATCTCAAAAACTTCTCAATTGATGAACTACATGCATCACTGATAGCACATGAGTAGAGATTGAGTAGAAATGAAAACTCATCTCTAGAGCATGCCTTCAAGACCCAGATGTCCTTTTGAAGAGGAAGAGGTCAAGGCAGAGGAAACAAGAGAGGAAGAGGCAGAAGCCAAAACATAGGTGGAAGAAACATTCCAGCAAATGCTAAAGAAAGAGGCAGCAATCCAAATCAGAACCAAGGCTAAGGCAGCAGCCAACAAAGTGGACAACAACATGCTCAAGGACAAAGGTATGATAAATCCAATGTCCAATGTCACTATTGTAAAAAATATGGGCATTATGCAAATGAATGTAGGAAGAAGCAGCATGATATGAATAATAGAACTAGTGCAAATTTCATTAGAGAAAATATCAGCCAAAATAATTTGTTTTTAGCCTGTAATTTGGCTGAAGCAAAGAGTGAAGATGTATGGTTTCTAGACTCCAATTGCAATAACCATATGACAGGAAACATAGCCCTGTTTTCTAAGTTAGATCAGAGTGTGAAGTCATAAGTCACACTAGGGACTGATAGTAAAGTTTTTGTTATGGGAAAAGGAGAATTAAATGTCTTAACAAGGAAAGGTGAAAAGAAAACCATAGCAGATGTTTATTATGTTCCTGGAATGAAATGTAACCTCTTAAGTATTGGACAGCTTACTCAAAAGGGGTACAATGTTTTCTTTGTGAATGATGTATGCACCATCATGGATAAAACACCCAACAAACAATGTATTGTTGAAGTGAAGATGACAAGGAATATGATATTCCCTCTCAGAATGAAAGCAGATTTAAAAAATGGAGAAGAAATAGCAGTAGTGACCCAAGAGGCTTTCCAAAGTGAACCAAAAGATGAAAATTGGTTGTGGCACTTGAGATTTGGACATCTCAACTTTGGAGGTCTTAACTTGTTGAATAGAAAAGGAATGGTAAGAGGATTACCATTGATAGAGAAACCAGACAACCTTTGTAAATGTTGTATCTTGGGGAAACAACATAGAGAAAGTTTTCCATCAGGGAAAAGCATAAGGGCAAAAGCACCCTTAGAGATTGTCCACTCAGATTTATGTGGACCGATGCAAACTCCATCACTTGCAGGCAACCACTATATACTAACATTAATTGATGATTTTACTAGAAAAATTTGGGTTTATTTCCTGAAAAAAAAAAAAAGTGAAGTGTTTGAAAGATTTTGCAATTTCAAAGCACTTGTAGAAAACCAAAGTGGGTTGCATATAAAAGTTCTAAGAACTGATAGAGGAGGTGAGTATATTTCCAAAGAATTTTTACGTTTTTGTAGAGAAAATGGAATTCATAAACAGTTTACCACTAGGTACACTCCGCAGCAAAATGGAATTGCTGAAAGGAAGAATAGGACAATCATGGATATGGCGAGGAGCATGTTAAAGACAAAGCATTTGCCAAACGATTATTGGGCTGAAGCTGTACACTGTGCAGCGTACATTTGAATAGATGCCCTACAAAAGCAGTCATGAACAGAGTGCTGGAAGAAGCATGGAGTGGGACAAAGCAAGGAGTCACCCACATGAAAGTTTTTGGATGCGTAGCTTATGCACACATTCTAGATCAACTAAGGAAGAAGTTGGACAACAAAGGGGAGAAATGTATTTTCATTGGATACAGTGAGGAATCCAAAGCTTATAGGTTGTATAACCCATCCACCAAGAAGCTTTTTGTGAGTAGAGATGTTTAGTTCATTGAGGAGGAAGCTTGGGATGGAAGCATAGAGAAAACAGTGAATGTTAAAAACTCTTTGTCACACGATGAAAATGATGAAGAGATGGCTGAAATACATCCCCAAACAATAGCACCAACACAAGGGCAGCAAGAGACACCCTTGAAGAGAAATGAAAGTGTTTCTCCAAGCACACCACAAGGAGGAAATTCAAGTGCTTCTTCAAGCACTTGTACACCAAATGAAAGATGTAAGAAGTTCAGAAATTTAAGTGACATTTATGAACAAGAGGCAACAAATGAAGGTATGAATTCTTTGTTTGCTTTATATTTTCATGTTGATGACCCTGTTCATTTCGAAGAAGCAATTAAGGATATGAAATGGATAGAAGCTATGGATGAGGAGATCAATGCCATAGAAAGAAACAAGACATGGGATTTAGTTGAACTACCAAAAGGAAAAGAAGTCATTGGAGTTAAATGGGTCTATAAGACCAAGAGTAACGTTGAAGGAAAAATAGAAAGACACAAGGCAAGACTTGTTGTCAAAGGATATAAGCAGCACTATGGGAGAGACTATGAGGAAACTTTTGCACCGGTTGCTAGAATGGAAACCGTAAGAGCAGTGTTGTCCATAGCAGCAAAAAACAAGTGGAAAGTTTACCAAATGGACGTGAAGTCAACATTCCTAAATGGAGTATTAATGGAAGAGGTTTACATTGAACAACCTCTAGGCTATGAAAAGAAAGGCCAAGAGCACAAAGTGTGCAAATTGAAGAAATCTCTTTATTGGCTGAAGCAAGCACCAAGAGCATGGTACAGTAGGATAGATTCCTATCTACTGGAAAATGGATTTTAAAAGTGTGAGGGAGAACCCATCCTCTACATCAAAGAAATGGATGGTAAAATACTAATTGTTGTATTATATGTTGATGATGTTATTTTCACAGGTAATGATGATTACTTTATTGAAAATTTCAAAACAGTCATGAAAGAAGAATTTGAAATGACTGACATGGGTTTGCTGAGATACTTCTTAGGAATAGAAGTAGAACAAAATGGAAATGGGATTTTTATCTCACAAGCGGAATATGTTAATGAAGTGTTGGAAAGATTTAATATGCAGGAGAGCAAAGCAGCAATCATTCCCACAGTGATGGGATTAAAACTCAGCAAAGAGGACAACAACAAGAATTTTGATCCTAGTTTGTACAAGAGCATAGTTGGTAGCCTCATGTATTTGACTGCAACTAGGCCAGATATAATGCATGCTGTTAGTTTGATTTCCAGATTCATGGAGAGGCCAAAAGAAGCACATTGGCAGGCAGCAAAAAGGATTTTGAGGTATGTTAAAGGTACTAAAAGGTTTGGCATTTTATATACTGCTTCAGAATGCTCAGATTTAATTGGATACACTGATAGTGATTGGGCTGGAAGTGTAGATGATCAGAAAAGCACATTCGGTTATGTTTTTCACATGGGTTCAGTAGCCATTTCATGGGCTTCTAAAAAATAGCCTATTGTAGCGTTGTCTACTGCAGAGGCAGAATATGTGGCAGCTACAGCAACAACGTGTCAAGAAATTTGGATGAGAAGGATGTTAAGGAGTTTATGCCAAGAGCAAGCAAAAGGAACTGTGATTTTTTGTGACAATAGCTCAGCTATTGCATTATCCAAGAATTCTGTGTTTCATAAGAGAACGAAACACATTGACACAAATTTTCATTACATCAGGGAATTGGTAAACAATGGAGAAATTGTTTTAGAACACTGTAGAACTCAGGAGCAGGTTGCAGATATTCTGACCAAACCATTGGGGCAGAAAAGTTTTGAGTTTTTGAGGAAATGTCTGGGTATGACTAATAACCCAGCAGTTGAAATTAAAGGGGAGTGTTGAAATATTACTTTCAATTGCAGCGCCAATCCTTTGCTTGAATCCGCCATTAAACAACGATCGCAAATAGTTCTTTTTCTTTTCAGAAAACCGTCATGGGATTCCCCGCACCACTTTTATGGAATGGTGGTAATTCTTGGGGGGGGGGGGGGGTGCAGCGAATGCACTCATCGGCCGGCACGTACCTTGAGCGGTTCGCCAATACAACCCTTTCCCCGGTGTGTAAAGTTTGGTAAAAGAGGCCGTACGATATTGCCGACAACCGTTCGATTAATGTGGGCCAGATCGACGGTTATGGTAGCGACGACATGTTTTTTGTTATCAGGAGGACCTCCGGTAATTGTGATAACCATTGGATGGACGTGGAGCAAAATCTACGGTTAAAAAAATATCGCCATGTGAAGTAATTAATGTAAATTTATTACGGTTGTTAAATGTAGGTGGAGATTTTATTTTTATTATTTTTAATTCATGGGAGTCGGTTTCTACGATACAAGTAAAAATGTAATGTTATGTTTTTTTTAGAGATTAAATGTAATGCACAACAGTGCAAAGTAAGAAGTGAAAAAAATTACACACAACAGTGTTAATTTTTATAGTGAGAGATAGAGTGAAGTTTTGAATTGCCTCTGAAGCAGTCTTGTTGTAATCCATCTATTAGAGGAAGACTTTTGTAACAATTAGTCTTGTTAATGAATACAAGTTTGTTTGTTTGTTTTTTTTTTGTTTTTTGTCCCGAAACATTTTTAGTTTTTTTGTGTTAAGAAACAAAGCATTATTCTCTGTTTATTTGTTCTGGAATTATCATAAATTCCCAACAATCAATATGCTGCTCTGGTCGTTGTGTTACAGAGAGAAGAACATTCCTTAACGAAAATGACTGGATATCTCAGCGCTGAATTTGTTAAAGCAGGTTTGCAATGCAAGGCGGGACTCCCAGTCTCCCAATCAGAAAACTACTTATCCCATCGGCCTTTGGACAGGCAAAAGGAGAAGAGAACGCGTTGTAATGGCAACACTGGGATCTTCTGAATGCTTGTTGACTCATTGGAACACCTTCAAGCAATAAGTATAATACCGACAGATTAGATTCGTTGAAGCTCAGCAAATCTGCAGGCTAAGAGGACCAGAGCAATTCGTTGAGGGATATATTATCGAGCATCGACTCAAAAGCCCTAACAATTGTCCCTGATGCCTATAGATCACCTCCCAGCTGGAAAGTGACCACCGGATCGAAGGTAATAGGAGGGGATTTTCACGTTCAACAATAGATCTGACCATCATTCAAGGGTAGATGTACATATTATCGGGCTGCGATATGAAACACAACCACAAACTCACGACAACAATAATAATTCATTCAATCTCTACATTAGATTGAAACTATTATCCCTCACAAAGATATGGAATAAAAGTATCCTATTACTCACAAGTTTAAGTTTATTTAAAAGTATATAGAAGAATAAAAATATTTTATTACTCACAAGTTTAATTTATCTAAAAGTACATATAAGATTTTTTTAATTTATCTAAAATTACATAATTTTTTATTATTATACAGTAATGGAAGATGTTTAATATCCATTAAAGATAACTATATATAACTATGATAACTAGACAAATACAAATACTTATGTAAAGTTATGACTCAACAAACTTAACTCAAAGAAATGAAATATCTTAAAATTATTACCAAAACTATTCCATACAAATCGATTTGTTATAAGTAATGGACAAATGATTATCATTGAAAAAATGATTACAACAACATTCAACTGATAAGCTAACCTTCGAATGCACATCTTTAATGAATACATAACAAGATGTCCAGATAACCATCGAATGCACATCTTGATGTCCAAATTTTATTGATAGTTAATTTCATTATTGAAAAATAATGCTAAGCCAACAATTCTGATTACTATAGTCCCATGCTGTCACGGCAGGGACTAATAAGTTGGTGAACCCACTTTTGTTTAACATGATCTCAAGTGATAGTCATTGTTATCTCTAATACTTGGTGTATCAACTATTTACTCAACCATTTGCTAAAATTTGACTTAATCCCTATGGGTATTTACAATAACATTTTTTTCATATATAGATAATGATGAGTAGATTAGGAATTGGATATTCATACCTATATTTGAAGTTATTATAGACATCACACATCAGATTTGGATAAACAATGAACACATTAGCATGCAATTTCAGATGCTCAAGAAGTCATCAATAGGTTTAACATAGTATTAGGACATTCATTTATTGGATTTTTTTCCTTATGATTTAACTCATCCATTTAACATACGAACAAACCTTTGAAGGGAATTATTAATAGATAACACTTTAAGAATTATATGATTACTAATAACAAAACAATATGAAGTGTAACCAAACAATATGAAGTGACTCTCTAGATTGATTACAATTATTAATATAAATTACAATTATTTTTTGGAGGGGAATTACATTTATTACAAGTGAATGTATATGCATACCAAATACAAGGTACTTTTTACAATTGGTTTTCTGTAGAAGTTTGTAAAATATCTGAAATAATGTTCTTGTCGAATTGTTCAGCCTTTGCGTACTTGTAGCTTGATACTAACTTTTCTCAACTTTGTTGATTCATTCGTGAACTTCCTTGCCTACTTTTTGGGTACTCTCCTTCCCTACTTACTCTTCAGTTGTGATAGGGTTGTATAAGAGATGGGTACACTTACACAATCAAAGTGAGCTCTCAACTCAAGAGGTTTCCATTCAATGCAATTTCACTCACACCAAACTCACAACAAATCTCTTAGTAGTCACTCAAAAACAAATTATCATTAGGACATTTTCCAATGATAGGGTGCAAAAAAGTTTATCTTTCATAGAATTCTCCTTTTTTTTATAGAAGCTTCTAGTAGTGCCACTTGGATCCTCATGTAAAAATGAGTATTTTCTTTAATTCAAAAATTTTATTATTCACCCATCAAAGTGTTATTTTAAGACTGTCATGAAATTATTTTTCTTATTTTCTTTTAAAAGGTATAATTTCCCTTACCCACACATGTTTCCCTATTTCTTCTCTTAATTGTCTCTTGATGCCAATTTAGATTCCATATTTATGTGGTTAATGTTGAGAAGTGGCAACAAGAAATTTCAGTTTAATTTGTCCTTGAAATAAAATAAGAATTAAAATTGAATTCTATTCTCATAGCAACTTATAAATAGTTAATTAAGTTTAATTAACTTAATTATCTTACGAATTTCAAGTTGGAAGTCTTTTTTTAGTCATGTATATGTTCTCCCTAAGTTTTAGGGGTCCAGTATGAGACTAATGATCATTTGGTGCACTAATGCATTCACTAGTGCTACTCCAGTTAACTAAATATTCCCTCATGAGAAACTCATGCATGTCAGTTCAGAGAAAGACCAAGTTGAGACTAGAGTGCAAGGAAAGTGTACTATCAGTGGTATTATTTACTGGAGTGTAAATATCATGCATACATTAGAGATTGATCCTACATTTGGATTACACAATTATGGAAGCATGAATTCCCTTCAAATACATGCTATTCATCCTAGGAATTACGTAAGAGATTAGGAGCTTGGAGAGTTGCAGAATTGGCTAAGTGTTGGCTAAGAGCCTGGTTGTGAGATGAGAGAATTGAGCATACTTGTGCAGAATTTTTCTAGTGAGAACAAGCTTTGTATCATCACTCATATTTATGATATATGCAATACAGATAGTGGGGTTTTTAGTAATGGATTTCCCCACATACATCTTTTGTTATGTGCCATTGTGTTATCTTCTTCTTGTTCATATTGTTTTCATCATTCTATTGGCTTCCTCTAGTTGAAAGTAGAAGTAGATTCATGTCCTGTGCTTTAGTAAATTGCATGAGTTTGTGAATCTACAAGATTTTCTACATGGTGTCAGAGATGAGAACAATATACTAGAGGACATTTCGAATTTTTGAGTTTTGGGTTACTCGTGAAATTCGAATTTGCAATACATACTTCAGGATCAATAGATGGAATTCTACGGTTTGCTGCTCGAGAATGCCTTGGAAGGTAGCTCGAATTTTATAGCCTAGAGGGATAGAATGGAGGCTGTGCTAGAGGATAATAGCTTGAAGGAATTTCCTAATCAAGAAATTCCTAAGCCAGCAGCATCAGATGCACAAAATTTGGTCGAATGGAAGAAGTGTGTGGTGAAGGCGAGGTGGATAATCCTTGAGGGAGTTCGAGACCACATTGTCTCAAGTCTCCATGGAAAGGAAACTCCATATTCTATGTGGAAAGCATTGATGAACTTGTATTAGAACAACAGTGACCATAGGAAATTAGCACTGAAGGACAAACTTCAAAAAATCAAAATGGAGAAATACGAGATGATTCCAAAATACTTGACCAAGTTCACTCAATGTTGTGATGAAATTGGAAGTGTTGGAATCATGGTTTCCAAGGATGATATGGTGAGTATTTCTCTTTTATGACTCCCAAAGAGTTGGCATGGTTATTAGGACTTTATCAATGGTCAGGAGAAGCTACCAGATTGGGAAC
Source organism: Pinus taeda (assembly GCA_000404065.3). Classification (NCBI taxonomy): domain Eukaryota; kingdom Viridiplantae; phylum Streptophyta; class Pinopsida; order Pinales; family Pinaceae; genus Pinus; species Pinus taeda. The sequence continues at coordinate 114,310 of APFE031479588.1, forward strand.
AACTGTGGTTAGATTTGATGCAAGAGGAGATAAGAAGGAACACTAGGGGTGGCTCTTCATCAAAGAATGATGATGAAGATAACTATGCCTTAGAGATTAGGGCAAAGAAGGGGAAAGGGAAAAATTACCATTCTAAATCAAATTCTTATCATGGAGGTAAGAAGAAATACATACTGAAAGTTAAGTTCTTCATTGTCATGAGCTGGGCCATTTTGCTACAAATTGTCCACTCAAGAAGTACAAGAAGAAGTTCTCAGGAGGATTGGTGGGTGAGGCTTTGGCCTCTCAATTCAAATTGGAATTTTCCCTCATTGCATGCATAGTGTCATTAATGATGGGAAGTGTATGGTACTTGGATAGTGGATCTTCATTGCACATGACTGACGACAAAGAGTTATTTAGTGACTAGGAGGAGAAAGATCTCCAAATGCATATTGAGATGGGTGATGAAGGGACGTATAGTGTTACTGGATTGGGCACAATTACTTTTCAGAGGGAGCATGAAGCTCCACTCGCCTTGAATAGTGTTATGTATGTGCCTATGATGAAGAAGAACTTGGTATCCATTGCCATGCTTGAGAATATGGGCTATGATGTGATATTCTTGAAAGGAAAGGCGTTCCTTCGACACATAGCCATGGGTCAGGTAAAGAAGATAGGGATTTGGGTGAAGAATATATATAATTTGGAGGTAGAGGAGTGTGTTGATTTGAGCCCAAAAGTAGAAAGGGTGCAGAGCCTAGACGTTGGTGAGTTGTGGCACAGACGTTTGGCCACTTGCATCAGGGGGCTTTGAATATATTGCAACATATCTCCGGTCTTCCCAAAGGTAAGCTTGAGCAAGTTGATACATGCAAGGGGTGTACTTTGGGAAAATACACCAAGTCTTCCTTTCACAAAAGAGACATTCCAGCAGAGGCTATTCTAGACCGAGTCCATTTAGATGTGTGTGGACCATTCTTGACAACATCCACACCCAAACACATGTATTATGTTATATTTGTTGATGACTTTCTCGTAAATGCTGGATATTTTTCATGCAAAATAAGGATAAAACCTTGACAAATTTTTGTGATTTTAAAGCATTGGTGGAGAAAGATTCAGGCAAGAAGGCTAAATCTCTATGGAGTGATAATGGTGGTGAGTATGTCTCAAACAAGTTTAAGAACTTCTATGTAATGGAAAGGATTAAAAGGGAGTTAATGGTACCTCATAACCCTTAGCAGAATAGGGTGGCCAAGAGGAAGACCAAAAGCATAGTAGAGGAAGCAAGGGTGATGTTACATGATTAGGGCCTGCCACTACACTTTTGGGTTGAGGCATGAAACATAGTGGTTTGTGTTAAGAACCATAGCCCACATCGGATACTTAAGATGAAGACACCAGAGGAGGCTTATTCCAATAAGAGGCTATATGTTGGGCACTTCAAGATTTTTGGGTCATTGGTATGTTGCCATGTGACCAAATATGCACGGAAGAATCTTGAGCCGACAACAGAGTTGGGAATATTTGTGGGGTACACTGATATACCTCACATCTATCGGGTGTACTTGTCAACTATTAGGATGAGAGTGGTTCATAGGGATGTCAGATTCAATGAGGAGAAGGCCATGTGCATTTCCCTTGAGAGGGAGCTTGAGCTACATGCGAATGAGGAGCTTTTAGCTCTTAAGGTTCACGAGCCTCAGATTGATGTGGAGCATCCACATGCAGAGGATCTAGGAGTGGAGACATCCACTTAGGCAGATTCTTCTAGAGAGGGAAGAAAGTGCACTAGAGAGGCTGACACATTGCTAGATGATGAACGGGAGAATGTGGGAGCACCCACTTCTTAGCGCAGGCAGACGAGGTCACCTGAAAGGTACATTGGATACATGGCTCTTATGGGCGAATGTGTTGTGACAGAGCCATCTTCCTTTAAGGATGCAATGCAACAACCGGTTTGGGTTGATGCCATGTTGGAGGTGTATGACTGCATACTTCGTAACAATGTTTGGGATGTGGTCCCGAGGCCAGAGGACAAGTCAGTGGTGAGCTCCCGTTTGCTTTACAAGGTAAAACAAGCTGCAGATGGTAGTGTGGGGAAGCATAAGGCTAGATTTGTGGCCCATGACTTTTCATAGGTAGAGGGGATTGTTTATGATGAGACCTTTTCTCCTATTGCAAGGTACTCGTCAATCAGATCAATATTAGCACTATCAACATAGATGAGTTGGAAGATAAATCAGATGGATGTGAAGACAACCTTCCTTAATGGCATGATTGAAGAAGAGGTATTTATAGAGAAGCCTAAAGGTTTTTTGACCTTTGACCGTGAGTCACATGTGTGTCGACTCAAGAGAGCATTGTATGGGATGAAGAAATCACCTTGTTCTTGGTACACTAGGATAGATAGCTACTTCACTGGGTTAGGCTTCACGAAGAGTGAAGTGAATACAAATTTGTACCACATAGTGGTGGAAGGTAAACTGTTTATCATTGTACTTTATGTTGATGATCTCATATTGGTAGGTGATGATCAACTAATCAAGTCTTGCAAGGAGGACCTTGCAAGAGAGTTAGAGATGAAGGACATGGGACTCATGAATTGCTTTCTTGGCATGGAGGTATGGTAGGGAGATGGGGAGTTTTTGTGTCTCAGGGAAAGTATGCCAATGAGATACTCAGGAGATTTCACATGGAGAGAAGCAAACCCATGGAGAATCCTTTAGTAGGTATTTGGAGGAAGGAGGATGCTACTTCGGGGGAAGTAGTGGAAGTTACAATTTACATATAGCTTTTGGGTTCACTCATGTACTTGGTGAACACATGATTGGATATGTGCTATGCAGTTAACCAACTTAGTCAAGCGATGGTTAGGCCTACCAAGTTGCATTTGAAGGCAACAAAGCATGTATTGAGATACTTTAGGGGCACTTCTTAGTATGGATTATGGTACAGATAGACCGAGGGAGTGAAGATTCAAGGCTTCACCGATGCAGATTGGGCAAGGAATCCATTTGACCGGAAGAGCACATTAGGAGGGATCTTTAGTATTGGGTTAGCGACATTTTCTTGGTACAACAAGAAACCAATATCGGTTGCACTTAGTGCAACAAAGGCATAGTACATGGCTACGAGTCAGGCAACATGTGAGGCCATCTAGATGAGGAAGATCTAGGTTGGTTTGTTTGGTCAGCTGATGGATCCAACTGTGATTTATTGTGATAATCAAAGTTGTATCAAACTATATGAAAATCTAGTTTTTTATGATCGGTCCAAGCATATTGATATTTGATATCATCATCTCAGAGATTGTGTACTGAGGCGGATTATGTTGTTAGAGTACATTCCCCCGAAGGAGCAAGATGTTGAAAATTTGACAAAGGCATTGTCAAGATGTAAATTTGAGTTTCATAGAGACATGATTGTGGTAGCTGATAATTCCTTTCTTGTTGAGAGGGAGTGTTGAGAAATGGCAACAAAAAATTCCCGTTTAATTTGTCCTTGAATTAAATTGAGAATTAAAATTGAATTCTATTCTCATAACAACTTGTAAATGGTTAATTAAGTTTAATTAACTTAATTAGCTTACGAATTTCAAGTTGGAAGTCTTTCTGTAGTCATGTATATGTTCTCCCTAAGTTTTAGGGGTCCAGTATGAGTTTAAATTGAGTTGGAAATTAGATCACTCAATTTACTGAGTTAAGTTAAGTTAAATTAGTTCCAAATTGTTTGAGGAACTAATAGAGGACTAATAGTCAGCTGATGCACTAATGCATTTACTAGTGCTACTCCAGTTAACTGAAGATTCCCTCATGAGAAACTCATGCATGTCAGTTAAGAGAAAGACCCAGTTGAGACTACAGTGTAGGGAAAGTGTACTACCAGTGGTATTATTCATTAAAGTTTAAATATCATGCATGCATCAAAGATTGATCCTATGTTTAGATTGTGCAATTTTGGAAACATGAATTCCCTTTAAATATGACCTATTCATCCTAGGAATTACGTGAGAGATTAGGAGCTTGGAGAGATGCAGAATTGGCTAAGTGATGGCCAAGAGATTTCTTGTGAGCTGAGAGAGTTCAGTATACTTGTGTGGAATTTTTCTAGTGAGAACAAGCTTTGTATCTTCATTGATATTTATGATATATGCAATACAAACAGTGGTGTTTTGAGCAGTGGCTTTCCGCAGATACATCTTGTGTTATGTGCCATTGATTTATCTGCTTCTTGTTCATATTGTTTTCATTGATCTATTGGCTTCCCCTGGTTGAAAGTAGAAGTGGATTCTTGTCCTGTGTTTTAGCACATTGCATGAGCTTGTGAATCTACAAGATTTTCTATAGTTAAGTGTTTCATTAACTAGAGTCATCAATTAGGTACCATATTTTTGTTCCCAACTATGGCCTATTTTTTCTCAAGTTAAATATTAGTTGGGGATTTTTAATTTTTTCTTAGTCACATAGAGATTCTCTCATGAATTTATTTTTCCATATTTTTAAATTAGTCATTTTTTAATTCCATACACACTTCCCCTTTCCTATTGTAAATATGCAACACCAATTTATTTGTCCCTATTTTCTAATTTACAGTTCATTCCTCCCCCATATTTTAGGACATTTTAAATGTTCTAAGGGTTTATTTTATTATGGATATTTTCCAAAGTGAAGGTGATTGAAGGGAATAATTCACTTATTTTTAAGTTTATATCTAGAAGTGTAAAATTATTTCCCCATCCTCAAAATTTAACTTTTAAGTTAAGATTTAATTTAAATATCACTTTCATTGGTCTCATTTCTTTTAGTGTTTTGATTCATCAACATGTCAAGGATGCCAAGTCAGTTGTTCCCTTCAAGAACTTGTTTACAAATTTCGTAGGGTGCCACATTATTTTCCCTTCAGACATTTGTGACTAAAAGAGGGGAACATGAGAACGTTGTTAACGTGTAGGTCATCCTTTGTTGTGAGATTGATGGTGTTGAGGATCAAGGATTTAGCCTTCACGTGTGTCCTCAATAAAGCCTCATGAGTGCCTTAATTCATGTGACACCCTTAGGTCATTGTGAATTTCAAGGAAAGGACATATTAACACTCTCCAACACAAATCATGTTGGGAGTGTGTTGATTGACAAAAATGGCCTTTCAATATTTTAAGGGAGACCACCCAGTCGGGAACATAAAACAATTCATTTTCCGTTGAAATGGTGGTTACGATTGGTTCAATTGGGTCCAGTTACCCTCTCTCTATCTCTACTAGCTTAAAGTATGACTTTCACCTACCAATAGAGAACAAACATTAGATCAACTCTTCTTACTGATCCGGCAAGAAAGCGATCCTTAAGCCGAATTGATGGCCCAACCAAACCACTCTAAAGATTTCCCCTATATGAGGGGACTTCTAGGATGCAGAAAGTAGAACTACATGCAAAGTATAAGCTAAGATGCATATAATACTAGACTTATCTTAATTGCAACAAAGATTAGTCCTTCTCTCAATCAAGAGAAAGTTAAAAGGAGAGGAAAAGAAACCAAAGTGTGTTGATATTAGAATAAGATAAAGGAAATAGATGAGAGAAATAGTTCCAAGATCTAATCCTTGTTCAAGAAAATGTATACAAATAAATGCCCATTCCTAATAAAACATATGCATAAGGACAAAAATATTCATGCCACAATATTGAAATAGTTCAAATACATGACATGTGGAAAGTATGATATCTATAATATGAAATTGTTAGATAGCTAGTAGTTGAAGAAGATAATGGTCCGTCCTTATGAAAGTTCCAGTTTCGAATCTCATTTATTAGTAACCCTACAAGATAGCTTGACCAGATTGTAAATGAGCGTTTCAGTAAACAATCAATGATAGTGATGAAAAGCCACATACATACGCATACTCTAGAAATGAATTTGAAATCTAAAGAATTTATTTTCAATAATAGAGTAAGCAATAGTTCTCTACATATGATTACATAAATACATATTATTATACAAATGAATCAATTACATAAAACATCAGAGAATTACAATAGTGTAGGTCCTCTACTATCTCTAAATTGATTCCCTATGTGCATAGATGGATCTGATCTCACTAAAATAGTGAAAATGAGTCTTAACTCCTTTTATACAAATAGACTGTAAGATCTAGTAATACTCTGCCTAATTTCTCTTGGATTTGAATCCCCACTCAACCTAGAATGCGTATTTATACATGATTTAGAAACAAAAAAAATTTCTCCACAGTCGAGTTAATTTCAAAGAAAATAAAATAATAGGATTTCTTTGATTAGGGTCTGGAAAAATGCTGACAGTACAGTTAAGAAATTTTTCTTAATTTAGCCTGGGAAACGATAAGAATAATCCTACTTGTCTCCAGTCTGTTTCGAAGTATTCATAATCATGGAACCACTTAAACAATAGTTTTATTTTATTATAATATCCCTTTTCTTGCCTGGAGAATGTTTATTGGAAATAGACTGGATTTGTTTTAATATTGGCCTTAATTGGAAACCCTCTGTCAAAATAGAATAACAAAATCAGAGTTAGCCATAAAGTGGCAGAAAACTAATATGCAAACAACTACTATTTATGCCCAAAACCAATAAAAATTAATAGATTTTCAATTAATATAACAATAGTCATAGGATGATACACATGGCAAGAGCTGACTAGTATCGAACATAAGCCCATCAAAACTTTTAATAATGTGCGCAAACAAAAAACGTTGATATTGGGAGGTTGAAATATGGAGCAGACATGATATCTTATTGAACTCCTTTCAAATAGCGTATTGGGTCTGGATATGAGAGGTGAGTGGATTATCGGAAGTTGGAGATTGGAGGGAGTGTTTTATTGGAGATCGGAGGAAGATGATTATCAGAAGTTGGAGATCAGAGGGAGTGTTGTATCATAGTTTGAAGATCATAGGTTGTATCCCTATCGGAATATCGACAAAGTGCCGTATCAAAGTTTTTTAAATGTGTCTTGAAAGGAAATCTCCGATATGCATTACCTCCTATATGCGGGAGTGGAATGTGGATGCAAAGGTATGTAAGAGATTTTGGTTTTATGAACCAAAGTTTGCATATTAAAGGGGATTATACCGAAGATCTTTAATATTACAATATCCATGGATTCCGATATGTGTAATGCAAAGAATTAAAACCACTTTATAAAATGGATTCGAAACTTTGGACAAATGTTTTATTAAGCATATTTATAATATAGTTCAGACTTTGATATCGGGGATTCTCAAAGGATTCTTCGGATGTCAAAGTCCCAATGACTCAAAACTCCGATATTATATTTGATATATGCATTATTTTCAATAGGTCTTTCTCTTCTTTTATTAATAAGCCAATTCATAATATAAAAACCACTTTGTAATATAAGACTTGGTCTTGTTCTCGGGGCTATGTAATGAATTAAATAAATATTTAAAAAATAGAAATAAACATTTACAAAGAACTATAACCTATAAAATAAAAATATAATATACATTATTGTTGGCTTGAGGGGGCCTCACCTAGGTTTGGAGTTAATTAGCCAAACAAATCCCTGCACTATTGGCCCTTTCGGCAACAGCCCGTGGAGCGCAGACTGAGGTCTCATCTGAAGCAGTATGGGGGGATGCTGGAGCCAAGTTTCCACACCCTTCATATGTTTGAGGGGTCGGTTTAGTCCAACTATGAATACCTTCGCGCAGGTCACTTCACGCACTATCTTGACCTGCAAGGCCTTCACGATCTGTTATAATCGCCTTTGCAACCCTAACCAGGGGGTTGAGGTGCTTTCACACTACTAAAGCAACGATTTGCACTACTTCCCCTCGTTACACCATGTAGCTTACTTATATTCTTACAACAATTAGTTATCTTCACATAAACAGATACTTTATCTTATATTCACTTTATCAACACATTCATATAAGTTCGTGCATCATATAAAGAATAGAAATGCAATTTATATCCGATAAATTCGATGCACAAAACAAGAAAATGATACACAGAAATGATGTAAAACTTCTCTTTATTACTTCTCCAAAGGTTACAGACTTGACCCGCCCTGCGCACTCAGTTGTAGGGGTCTGCACACTCAGTTGTAGACTACTAGGCCTCTGCGCACTCAGTTGTATAGCCTTCTCCTACTCTACGACCCAAAGACTCGAATCTACACTTAGGTAAGACTCAATTCTTCATCCTTCATTGATGAATATCCTTCCATTATTTACAACTTAGAGCCTCGCTCTATTTATATAATCCCATGGTCCACGGACCATGGGTAAATCCCTAAAGCTGACATTACATTACAAAAATGAGGGTGGACAACCCTATGACTCATTTACAATCTTCACACTTCGCGCCCACAAAATGCGGAGTCTTTACATCGGATTTGGTCAAAATCTGGGCTTTAAGCCCCAAAATTTGCCTTGGGGGATCCTACTCCCAATAGGTCCCCAACACAAACATCGTGAATCACCCTCGAGTCACTCTTTTGGTGCAGAGATCTTCACGTGGAGACCTCCCAACTCTGTCTGAACTGTTGCCAGATCGGTAGCGCACTGAGCAGCTGCCTATTGTATCTCCTACACATGTTGTTCAGAGACCGTTGTATCTAAACTTCTTCCTTGTATCTGCTTCTGTGTTCCCTGCATCCATTTATAGTCCCCTTCCTCCTTTTAGATACCTAGAGTGCTAAGATTTTACTTTAGTGGGCTAGTAAGATAGTTAGGTCACCCTTGTATGGCTTCAACTGACTACCATTCACTCTTCTTGGGAAAGGTTCTCCATTTAGCTTTACCAATTTCATCGCGTCTCTGTTTGTGACATCCTTAATAATATAAGGTCCCAGCCAATGCATTCTGAATTTTCTTGGGAATTTATCGAACTTACTATCATACAGTAACACCAAATCGTTCACCTTGAAGGTGCGCAACTTAATATGTCAATCGTGCCATGCCTTTTCGCACTGATTTTGTACCTGTTGGTGAAATCCAACCAGAAATCATTCTTCCTCGATTTCCTCCAACTGCACGATCCCTTCTTCCAAGGATCTGCCATCCGTCATATCCATGGGCACTGCTGTGCATGGAATAGGAATTATATACTCCACCGGCATTACAACGTTTGCTCCATAGGCTAGCCTAAAAGGCACTTGTCCCATCAGTTTCTTGCATGTTGTCCTATAAGCCCATAAAACTGCTAGTATGCGTAAGTCCCAATCAGTTCATTACGCACTACGTACCTTATTAAGTGCTTCACACACCTTGTTAAATGCTTCTGTGTGGATAAACATTTGTGTGCTCGTTCTCTCCATAATCTGTCGTTTCAACTTGAGGAGCTGTTTGTGCAATTGCCCTCCCAACACATGCTATTGACTGTATCTCCCAACGTGAATTTGATGTGCATCCACGTAGGTTATTTTCCATATGTCGACATCCACTTGGCTAGATGTGCGCATGGTTTATCCTGCCCATTGCATTTATCTGTCACTTACACTCTAGGCTTCCAAAACCATGTGCGCATCATTCTCCTGCATTCACGTCAACCCTCAAAGCTCCCTCTGTGTACACCCCACCACCTCGCGGGCGTATAACATAGTACGCAATTTAAGGCCTAGAAACGTTGCTTTTTCGGCACCTCCCTTTCAAACTTATCTAGGAAAGTATCTACCTCACTTAACCCATAATAAGTAGGTAGATCCCTCCCTTTTGTCGATATGCAGCGTAATGATCTCATCATCATATTATAGTTCAGTCTGGTTACCTCATGTAACCGATTCTGCCATCGCTCTATCTCCTCGTCTGAATCTGAAGTGCAGGATCTTTCATGCTCCCATGATATTCGTCCATCCGCAGTGGGATTTACCTAGTCTTGCTCTCGTGTGGTTACTTTGTAGATGCAGTCCAAATCATCACCACTTTCATAGTCGTACACCGACTTTGTATAATGCAATCCTTCTGCAGGGTCCAAGGGTATAACTACATGCAGAGACTTCTTCTCAAAAATAATCTTGCGCTTCTTCAAATTAATCACCCCGTTCATGTCAGTGGCCCAATCAATTCCTAAGAGTGCGGGGTAGGGATTGCTGTCATCAACAATCTCTATCACCTCAAATTCTTCTAGCATGCTCACTCCCTCAATATCCATGGTGATTCCCTCCAATCTCCCCATAGGTATTATCTTTTGTTGGTTCGCCATTTGCAGCTGGATAGGAGACCATTGCAGCGTAGGCCTCCCATGCGCTCCCATGTCTGCTTCGGTAGAACATTCGTGTCTGATCCTAAATCAAAAATTACTTGGTCCATCTCATATTCTCCAATCTGTGTGGTTAGCCTCATTTCTCTCCCTGTCCTAGTCTTCTGTTTTCCAATATTTTGGACTACGCGCAGTTCTGCTGGTGCAGTCCTAATGCATATGTGTGATTTTGCTAGTGCGGTCCCAACACATCTGTTAATGAGTTCTTGCAGTCCTTTTACAACCTTACTGTCATGTAGTAGCTTCATGCATGTTTCCAGGAACGTTGTAAGCATAGATGGGCCATTTTAAGCTCCAGTCTATCTTTTCTTTTTGAAGTGGAGGCATTATTGAAGCTCTTCTTAGCTTCCATGAAGGTTTCCTTAGCATGCTCCAAATTAAACTCTACTTCTTTCATCGGATCCTTGTGAACCCAAGTACTATCTTCAGGCTATTTGCCCTTATCATCTCCCGTTACGATTCCACTTCAGAGCACAATGTTCACATTTGGATCTTTCTCGTGCAGCTCAGTACTCATCATTTGCAGTTTCTGAGTTGGGGAAGGCGGTAGCACTCCCTTGTCACGTATCCTAGCTATCAGCGTAGGACAAATTCTGTCTCATGATCAAACAAAGAACAATACAGACATGATGGATGCATTGGATTCATAAAATCATAGGCATAATGTCCTAGCCCTCTACAATTGTAGTAGATCAACTGTCCATGACCTCATCCAGGTCCTCCTCCACCTCGACCTCATTCGCGCCATCCATGCACTCTGGTCTAGGGGCCGCGTTTCGGCTTGAACTCTGTAGGTGGGAGTTCTATCCATCATCAGATCATAGCTTCTAAAGTGAGCTCATCATGTTCAACTGATCTACAAAAATTAAAAAGAAATTCTTGCGAATTCTGCATGTACTTTTGTAACAAATAGTAGTTGTCTGTAACATGATTTCCTCCTATTTGACAAATCGTGCACCACAAAGCAGGTGTCGCACTAGGTCCTGCTTGCACTTCTGAACTTAACAACATTAGTCCTCCTCCTGTGAGGTAATTTGAAAACACAGGGTAGTGGTCCTTATCGTGACCTTGACCCTTGCATTTTACGCACCACACCTCTTTGCACACTTTTGGTCGGGCTGTCCTGTCCTGTTTCAAACTCTGCATCTCAAGGCATAAGTTTTTCAACTGCGCGTGGATCTGCTGAACTCCCAAGTTAGGATCTTACATTGGGGTTTCATGCAGCCTCATCGTAATCTCCAAGGCCTTTGCCTAAGTCATTAACCTCTATTGTGATAGTGCGTTCCTCAAATGCAGTGTTAGCAATGCTACAAACCATTCACAGTGTTGTCCATCCGTCAAAGTCATATTAGCTTCGTGAATCATACACTTCAGTCTCTGATCCAGCTCCCAAGAGTCTCACCTGGTAGCATTGTGATCTCTTTGAATCCAATGATCGACTACACTTCTAACTTCGACTTGCTAAATTCTTTGTTTAGCACAATTTGGATATCCATAATTCCCGCATTCGGATTGTCATTAGAATGCTTAATATACTAGGTCAGCGTGTGATCCTGCAAAGTGATGACCGGCGTCGCTTTCTTTATATTATCATCTGTAACTCCTTGTGCTTCCCATATGACTCTTATCATGAACCAAAACTAGTATGGATCTTCTTTTCCTACTCCCTTGAACACAGGAAAATTTATCACGCTTGCCATATTGACTCGCGGTGGTGGCAGAGGTAGTACGGGTGAAGATGGAGGTGAAGGTGGTGAAACTGGTGGTGGTGTGGGTGGGGGTGGTATACGTGGAATTCTCTGCCTTATCAAATGGATCACACCTCACGGCGAGATGTTCGCAAGCTCTTCCTCTTCCCCTCGCGGAGGTGAAATCAAAGGGCTATTCTCTGGTCCCTTACTTCCTTCGTTCCTGTAGGTTTTTCCACTTCGTGTAGCTCTGGACATCAAGGTAATTACATAACCTTCTTTTCACACAATAACATTTTAATCCAAGTATTCAGAGACTTTACATACTTACCTCGTGGTCCTTTGAGAAAGTGTCACTCTACCTCGTTGTAGTTGATTGAAGTATCTACCGTGAACTTAGTAATGAATCCTCCTATAATTTGATAGAGCTTGTGATCAAAAACATGCGCGATCTTATCCTTTAATGCTTCCAATCTACATACCAACTCTGGGGTCCACACAATAAGATTGTCGAGTTTCCACCTTCCTTAGCTATTTGCTAGCTTTGTGATCCACTCGTATAGCTCAGTAGGGAAAGATATGAAGAAGATTTTGTCGATCTCTGTGTACAGGTAGCAATCTAACCACTCTTCCTTTGATAATCACAGATTCTTGTTATCCTGCAACGTGAACTCGTGAATTCTTCTGTCCAACCAACCTTCAATTTCCTTCTTAGTTGGATTCCAATGATACGATATCAGACATCTCTATGCATATTCTCGTCTTGGCAATGTAACCATTGGTTGGCTTGAGGGGGCCTAACCTAGGTTCAGAGTTAATTAGCCAAACAAATCCAAACACTACTGGCCCTTTTGGAAACAACCCACGGAGCTCGGACTGAGGTCTCACCTAAAGCAGTAGGGGGGGATGCTGGAACCAAGTTTCTACACCCTTGAGATGTCTGAGGGGTCGGTTCAGTCCAACTGTGAATACCATCGTGCAGGTCACTTCACGTACTATCCTAACCTGTGAGGCCTTCACGATCTATTATAATCGCCTTAGCATAACCCTAACTAGGGGTTGAGGTGCTTTCGTGTTGCTAAAGCAGTGATCTGCACTACTTCCCCACGTTACACCACGTAGCTTACTTATCTTCTTACAACAGTTAGTTATCTTCGCGTAAATAGATACTTTATCAACACTTTCATATAGGATCGTACATCATATAAACAATAGAAATGAAATTTATATCCGATACATTCAATGTACAAAACAAGAAAAATATACACAGAAATGAAGTAAAACTTCTCTTTATTACTTCTCCAAAGGTTACAGACTCAACCCACCCTGCGCACTTAGCTACAGGGGTCTGTGCACTTAGCTGTAGACTACTAGGCCTTTGCACACTCAATTGGAGAGACTTCTCATACTCTACGATCCAAAGACTTGACTCTACACTTAGATAAGACTTAATTCTTCATCATTCATTCATGACTATCCTTCTGTTATTTACAACTTAGAGCTTCAATCCAATGGTTCGGGGACCATGGGTATATTTCTAAAGCCAACATTACATTACAAAAATGAGGGCAGACAACCCTATGACTCATTTACAATATTCACGTTCCGCGCCCATAAAACGCAGAATCTTTACATCGGATTTGGTCAAAGTCTGGGCTTTAAGCCCCAAAACTCTCCTTAGGGGATCCCGCGCCCAACGATTATATACATCCTACAAGGCCAAGGTAGTGAAATATCTAATTTAATTAGGCATTATTTGCAAACCAAATATCCAAATGAGATCAATCGAGTTATGATAGGAAGATAAGAACAAATCGAACTCATTGAAGCAATCCAAACTCTAAAAATCAAATAGTAATATGACCAACCATTCAAGTAAGAGGGTCCCCATAGTGAAAATTAAGTGAATAATGGGGGGTTGTGTTTTTACCACAACAATGATGACACACTGAGAAGAAACAATTATATCTGGAAAAATGATGAAACTCAAAGAAAAAAGAATAAGGTTAAATCAATCAAAGTGCTAGGACTCATATTTTCAATGAAATCCCAATAATGAATAACAAAGTTTTATCATTTTGTATATCTCCAAAATTTATTATAGGAGTCATCTTTGACAACAATTATTTAATTGATAAGAGCTTAAACTTAAAGAACAAAAGATTATCATTGTGTTTACTAAGAAATATGAACTCTCATTGTCATAGGTAGAGCCACTTCTACTAGTAGGCGTCCATAGCCTCGACAGGGTTACCTCTTAGCCCAAAGGAAACATCAATATCCCATCTATGTTTAAATATTTTAGAGGAGACATAATTCATTAATAAGTTTGAAAGACATTGTTTTGGCTTGGTAACCAAAAATAGCCTCGATAGGGTTACAAGAATTAATGGTCATGAATAAGTCGGTATGTGATGAGACCTCTCATCTTACAGTAAAGTGTTGTGAGCCATTATCCTGGTTTGGTGACCAGATATGATAATGTCATAACCGTCAAGACCCATGGTCATGGTAGGCTGGATAATTACAAAGACCCCCTATATTTAAGGTTTTCACACAAATTTTAATTTACACTCTGATACTTTTATCATAAAGGGGGAGACAAATAGTCTCCTTAAGAGATTGGGATGACTTAGAAGAATTATACAAATACTAAACTTGTTTGTTGCTTTTTGATGCTTTAGGAAGAATTGTTTATAATATAAGTTGTTGTAAAAACATAATTATCTCTTATGATATAAAGTGATATTATCAAAATGATAAAGTCAAACAATATAATAAGAATTTCAAATTTGAATTTGAAGGATAGAAATTTGATAATTAACTTGATATTATTCATTTTACCAATGAATTTCATTAACTAAGAGTAAAAATATCCCATGTATCAGATTAAAGGTGGGTGGAAAAGACCCTCTAACTAAAAGGTTAGTAATATCACCAGGATTAATCCCAAACAAAGTTGAAATATGCACACAAGGGGATTACAAAAGGGACCAAGAAATATTGTGGAAACAAATCCAACCAAGAGACAAGAGAAAAAAAATCCAAATAAAAAGGGAATTAAAATAGAAGCAAACCTAGAAGAAAAATAATGAAATAAGAAAAACTCAAGTGAAACAAGATAAAATCAATATCTTGATATAAACAATAAATATCTTGTTATGTTCTTTGCATTATTTCAAGCATATGAAATGTTGTCTTGCTGGGTGAGTTTGTTATTCGAAACTTTTATTTAAATAAATTCTCTAACTAAAAGGAGAGTTGTGATTAAAGTTTGTATATGAGAATTTAACAGGAATGTTATTCCCTTTATCAAATCTCTCTTCAAAACATGTAAACTTTGAATAAACATGTCTCGAAAGATAATAAGAAGGATGGTAAGAAAAACTCACAAGTAAAGGAAATCTCCTTGAATGAGTTTTAAAAATTGCTCCTTTTAGCATTAATATTTGTCATACTACTTTATTGGTAAAAGTTGATCTTCTAACTCAAGCCAATACCTTCTCGAAGAACAACACAAAATAAGAAAGCAAAAAAATGACTAAAAGAGAAAAGAAATTCTAGAAAACTAAGAACATATGGAAAAGAACATGTTAATGTGTACTTGGAAGAATTTCATCATAGATTTAACTCATGAATATTCATCTTCTCCCATGTATTTATTGAATTTCAAAACCATTTTCTTATTTAATTTAAACTAACTGCTAAACTACACCTAATCCTAATCTAAAAAGTTGACTAAGACTAAGTAAAGCCGTGCTTCCAATGTAACCATTCAATCATCTTAGTATCTGCATGAATGTGTAAATCAAACATCAGTAACAAAATCATTAATATACCAATTGAAATAAAATTGAATATATTATGTGCATCTAATGCTAATGTATGTACAAGAAGCAACTTATTTACAAAATCCCTTCCTTGAAATTCTTCCAAACATCTGTCTATAGGATCATCAAGATAAGGATGTGATTCAAATGTTTGAAAAGAATTCAAGAAAGAGGAAATAACAAACTAGTACTAAATTTTAAATCTTTGCAAATGAAAGTTTGCTATAAAGAAAAATAAAAATAATAAACATTCTTTTCAAAATAATCGACTGGATAGTAATGAGGAAGATTTCTAAAAGGAATGCATGACTAATCAAAATGTATGGAAGTACTCATGAGTGTTACCATTCGTGTAAAATGCATTTGGAAATCTGAAATCAATTGTCCAATCATAAGATAGAACCTCAACCTAAGATGAAATTAAAATAGATGATTGATATTTTGAAATTGATTATTTCATGTACTAATTAATGTATTTGATGAGAGTGTGGAATTTTGTTGGTCAAGATGCCAATGTAGTATGTGCAAAAAATCAAAAATAAAATTGAATAAAGAAAGAAATTGAATAGAATGAGAGAAATGTATTTTGTAATATATATCTATGTTACAAATTATGTTACAACATAGTGGAAGTTTATTTACAAAGATTTCCTTTCTACAAATGATTATGAATTTAAAATCATTATTATCCTCAAAATTAAAACTGCAAGAATGTACATTATCATTGTAGGATTGAGAAATCAGAGTTGATTTATAATCATTGAAAACATTGTGAGTACGAGAGGAATTTTTTGAACTATTACATATTTCACTTTCAAAAATATATTCATTTGAGGATTGGGAATCAACTAAGACAATTTTTGAAGATGAATAAGAACCAAGTTCAATATTTTCATTTTCATAAATAACTTTATTAGTGTCTTCTCTTGTATCTGATTCTTCAATAGAATAAAAAGGAAGATAAATTAAATACTTAAACCAACTCGTTAATTGATGTTTAGGAGGTAAGTCATTGGATTTATAGAGCATTAATGTCAATTTAAATTTAACTAAAAATTGTTCCAAGGGCTCATCTTCTTTCCTACGCAATTCAAGTAGTTGTTTTCACACCTTTTTGTAGTTGTATTGTTGAAAATCCTGAAGGAACATCGCTGCAAACTCATCCCAGCTATGTACTGAGGAAACTAGAAGTGAAAGAAACCAATCTTTTTTTTGACCTATCAAAGTATATGTGAAAATCCTACCAAGATCAACCTCATTAATATTAATTTTTTGAGAATTTGAAATGAACTGATAAAGGTGATTGAAGGCAGAAGATTTACCATTGAACTTTACCTTTGACAATGTTTTAAATCGTTTTATTGGAGTAGTGTTTGATTGTGATACACTAAAGCATATCGAAGGAGTTTTTTTGGAGGAACACATAATTCAAAGTTTAAAATTCTGCAATAAACTTTAGTAAACAATTTAAAATAGATCCTCTTTCTAGCACCAAAAATGCTGATCAGAAAAAGTGACCTTTCAACATTTTAAGGGAGACCACCCAGTCGGGGACTTAAAACAATTCTTTTTCTGTTGAAATGGTGGTTTCGACTGGTTCACTTGGGTCAAATTACCCTCTATATATCTCTACTAGCTTAAAGTATGAATTTCAGCTACCAATAGATAAGAGACATCAGATCAACTCTTCTTGTTGATCAGGCAAGAAAACGATCCTTAAGCTGAATTTATGTCCAAACCAAATCAATCTAA
>APFE031479592.1:729-11854 GCA_000404065.3 Pinus taeda
CATTGTTTCTCAATAATAAATAGGCCTTTGAGCCTCATTGTAACACAAGTTCGGAACAGTTCAGAGGCATGTAGCCGCACATCTCTTCTCAGAGATAAGCTACCATCGCCCTAGCTGGTTTATTTCCAATTCTGGTTGTAAGCATATTTCACTATTTTCCATTAATGAAATGAAGTATTATTTCCGCTGCATCTCTTTGTTTATGGTTATCACATCTCTGTATTTATGGTTATCTCTGTAATCTATTGCGTTCCTATTTTAATCCGGATCAGTAGGCCAACCTTACAATCTATCACTTTACATACAAAAGGGTGGACAACCTTTGACTTGACTCCATACTTCGCGCTCCACGCACTTCGCAGAGACTTTACATCACAATTTGACCCAAAACTTCAAGCTTTAAGCCCCAAAACTCTTACGTAGGGGACCCGATTCCCAACAGGCCCCCAACACAAACATCATGACTTGCCCTCGAGTCACTCCGTCGGTGTGGCAAGTCCCGCTGCCAAGGCTTCACGGTCTGCCATCCCTGTGAGTGATGCAATACAATCTGTTGCTCTGTCATTGCCTCTTGCAACGCTTCTTCAAGCTCCTGCTCCATTGCCGCTACTAATTCGCTTAACTTATGATGCTCATTCTGCTCTATGACAAATCATAGGATTTTATCTCTAGCTGAGATTTCAAATGTGTAAATTGTTGGTGTAAGGGAAGTAAGCTTGCAATCTCTAATTCAGTTTTCTCAATTATTGCTTAACTTGTGTTGTAATTTTGGAAGAGAGTTGTTGTTATCCACGAGGTCCCAATATTCAAGTTTCATTGTGGGCACGATGCCCAGAGCTGGAAGTCATTCTTTTATCTCAAGATTCACCGTCTTGCCCTTATCTTCCATAGATAGCTTACCAAACCGCGGGTTTCGCGGATACATTCGGACCGGTTCTGCTACCTGCGGGTCCTTTTTGGGCTTCGATGTTCAAGGTGATTTTGGAATTTCCGGTACATCTCTCGCTGTTGGCGTCGGACTTGACGCAGCATCCTTGGTTGTCGACATTAAGCTATTCAGAAGGTCCTGTGCCTCTTTCGGCAATGTTGCAAACACTGTGCTTGCTCTCAAAGCATCGATGTTTGATAGGTCCATACCTACTTGATAGCAAGATAACTTAATTCTCAAGATGCCACGGGGTGTTCAGTGGATGACCAGTTGTGATTTATAGGCTTGCTGAATTTCAAATTCGACTGTTCCCCCCTTATTCGGGTCATTAATGCGAGATTTACGGCAGATCGTTCCGAATCTGGCTCTTAATTCGTATCTTAATTACCCGCCGCCTGCTCCTTTTTTCTTTAACTCCTCCATCTTGTCATGAACAGTGATAGAAATAGTCACTTCATAGACCATTCGCGTGGCAGCGCGCCCCCTGGTACACGGTCGCGAACCTTGTAATTGTTTGACTCTGCGTGTACCCCTGTTATCGCACAACCCCCATACAGACTTGTTTATAGTCCCCCGCTCTCT
This sequence comes from Pinus taeda, assembly GCA_000404065.3. Lineage (NCBI taxonomy): Eukaryota > Viridiplantae > Streptophyta > Pinopsida > Pinales > Pinaceae > Pinus > Pinus taeda. The sequence continues at coordinate 2,240 of APFE031479592.1, forward strand.
TTCAACTATCTGGATCGGTGAGATTGTTCCTCCAACGGTTAGTCACGTGGGCATACCACCTTCACGTAGTGCCATCACATCCCCTGGAATAGTCCGCAAAACATCCTTCACGCACGCCACTATTTGTGGTGCGCTCTCCTGATTTCTGCGCTGAGTAAGATGTGGCTTCAGCCATGGAATGAGACCAACTAATTCATGGAGGTACTTCTTCCAGTCAGCCTAAAGTGTGTGTGCATCTGGTTGCACTGTTTTAGTTCTTACCTCAAGAAATTATTTTTTCAATTCGACTCCTAACTTTATGACTTCTTTCTTAGTAGTACCCTGTTTCATTCCAGTTCGCAAAGTTGTTCATTCCCACAACGAATAGCTTCCTGCAGATTTTTGTATTCCTCATCACGTAGTTGTGTGATCTCTTCCGGGGGTTCTTCGCGTGTTGTTCCATTCACTAACATTACTACAACTAGGGCCTTCTGGGGAGGTTCTCCAAGTATATCTTTGCTTGCTTCAATCCCCAGCCTCAGAATCGACTTCACGACCCAGTTTTTTCATATTGCCAAATAAGCCCATTTGACTACTGGAACGCTTAGGTCCCAATCCGTGCTTTGTATCTAACGTCCCCTATTTACGACTTCACATATCTTGGTGAATGCTTGTTTCCTGATAATTGGTAGTGCGATCCTTCTTTTCTGCCATCGTGCCCCGTTATGGGGTCTAACTTCGAAACTGGTGCGCACTGGAACAAGCTACCTATTATACATCTGTACTTATTAGCAAAGGTGCGTGCACACGTTATCTTATCCCCTAGAACTAGTTCTTATCACTAACAATGGTTTTCCAAATTGTATTCACATCAATTTTCTACATTCGCGCCAACTCTCCAATTTTCCTTGATGCATGTCCCACCATTTCGTGGGTGTAGCACACAGATCCCATTTCAATGCATCAAACCGTTGTTGTTCCGGTACCACAGTTTCAAATTCATGCAAAAATTCTTCCACCGCAATCAACCCATCATACATTGATAGATTGCGCACCTCCGTGTTTACATAGTGCAGCGATCTCATCATCGTATTACAGTTAAGCATAGTCACTTCATGCAAATGATACTACCATCGCTCTATTTCCTCATCTGAATCTGAAGTACATGAGCTTTCGCGCTCCGATGTAATTCTTCCATCTGCAGTTGAATTCACCCAATCTTGTTCTCGCTCGGTTATTTTATAGATACAATCAAGCTCATCATCATTATCTTCATCGTCGCGCACCGGATCAATGTATCATGTGCCTTCAGTAGGATCTAATGGTATGACTACGCACAATGCCTTTTTCTCAAAAATCATCTTGCACTTCTTCAAGTTAATTATTCCATTTATATCAGTAGCCCAATCGATGCCTAACAACGTGGGATAGGGATTTCTATCATCAACAATCTCTATTACTTCAACATCGGCCAACACACTTGCTCCCTCAATGTCGACAGTTACTCCTTGTAGTCTCCCCATAGGTATGATCTTCTGCTGGTTCACCATGCGTAATTGAATAGGAGACCGTTGTAGTGCAGGCTTGCCCATTCGCTCCCATGTTTACTTTGGCAACACATTCACATCGGATCCCATGTCCAAAATGACCTGGTCCATTTCAAATTCTTCGATCTGCATGATCAATCTCATTTCTCTTCCAGTGCGTGATGCATGCTTTCCTACATTTCATATCGTGCGTGGTTCTCCTGTCCCAGTGCATCTATTGATCAATTCCTGTAGGCCTTTTACCGCCCTGCTGTCATGCAGCAGTTTCATGCATGTCTCCAAAAAGGTAGCGAGCATCGAAGGATCCATTTTTGATTCATGTAAATCCTTGCTACCTGAAGTGGAGACCTCTACGAAGATCTTCATAGCTTCCATAAAGGTTTCCTTCACGCACTCCAAATCGAACTCAGGTTCCTTGTAGGAGCCTTGTGAACCCATGTATCTTCCTTAGGCTGCTTCCCCTTATTGTCCCCTGTGGTCGCGTCACTTCTGAGCATCATGTTAACATTGGGATCATCCTCACGGGGTTCAACTCACATCATCTGTACATTCTAGGTTGGGGCGGGCTACAGTACCCCTTTCTTGCGCATCTTCGTGATCAAGGTAGGACAATCCTTTCTCTCATGATTGAATTGGTTACAATATAAACACAATGTCCTAGTAGGATTTGTACAATCACGAGCACAGCGACTAGGCCCTCCATAATTATAGCGAATCAATTGTCCGCGACCCCGTCCAGGTCCCATTCCTCCTCTTCCTTGACCACGCCCCTGAAATCTAGTGTGCGGCATGGCCACGTTCGGATGAAGACCTCGCATCTCGGTCTGCATTCTATAATTAGAGGTCTGATCCATCATTAACTCAAAACTTCCACAAGTGCACTCATCATGTCCCATTGATCTGCATAAATTACAAAATAGTTGCTGCGATATCTGTGTATACTTCTGTAATAAGTGAAAATTATCCGTATTATGCTTTCCTCCTACTTGACAGATCGCGCACCATAATGTAGGTGTCGCACAGGGTCTGACTTGTGCCTCTGGTCTTAACAGCATAGGTCCTCCTATTGCCAAGTAGTTCGTGAACCCTGGACAATGATCCTTATCATGCCCTTGACCCTTATATTTAACACACCAGACTTCCTCGTGCACTTCTGGTCACGATGTCTTGTCTTTCTTCAAACTCTGCATTTCCCAACACAGGTTCTGTAACTGAGCATGAATCTATTGTACTCCCAATCTTGGATCCCGAATAGGTGTCTTGTGTAGTCTCATTGCCATTTCCAGAGCCTCCACCTATGTGGAAAGTTTCTATTGTGATAGCGCAGTCCTCAAATGTGGCGATAATGAAGCTACAAACCAGGCACGGTGTTGTTCATCAGTCAAAGTCATATTTGTTTCGCGAATCATGCTTTTCAATCTTTGATCCAAGTCCCAGGGAGTCTTTCTTGGAAGCATCGCGATCTCCTTAAACCCAATAATCGATTTTGTTTCCGACTTCGGCCTATTGTATTCCTTGTTCAGCGCAGTCTAAATTTCCGCAACCCCTGCATTCGGATAGTCATTGGAATGTTTAATATACCATGTCAGCGCGCAGTCCTGCAATGTGCTAACTAGAGTTGGCTTCTTTATATTATTGTCCGCTACGCCAAGCGCTTCCCATATGTTGATGCCTTGAAAATCGCTGCAACAACATTGGGGGATAACCACCCGGTCCGGACCTTAAAAGCAGCTCCTTTTCCGTTTGGTGTGGTGGCTCCGACTGGTTTAACTAGGTCCAGTTACTTTCTCCCTATTGCTATTGGTTTATGATGTATCTTTACCTACCAATAGACAGGGATATCAGATCACTTCTTCTTGCTGATCAGGCAAGAGGATGACCCTTAAGCTGATTTGGGTTCAGCAAGCCCACTAAAGTTTGCCTCTTGAGAGAGGACTTAACAGAATGTATAATTTACTCTAAATGCAAGTTTATTCTATGATGCAAGCAAAGAAACTCATCTAATCCTATTTTTAAGGCAGAATAGATCTAACCCAACTAAGACAAGTAATCAAAATATGGGATTTAATATGTCTTGTTATATGAAATCAGTTAATGAAATAGTTAATTAACTGATATATGGTTCCAAACACATTCTATTGAGACCTTAAAACTTGAAATAATAAACCAATAACATTCCAGGAAGTAGTTCACAAAAATGATATTGATTACCAAATCAATAAATCCAATAATTGAATAATGATATGTAGAAATAGTTCACAACACATTACCATTCAATAAATCGGTTTCATAAGACAGATTTCAGAGTAAGTAGTTACTCAAAAATGAGAAATTAATCCATAAAAAAGAGAGATACATAATAACAAGATTGAGACAAATTACCCATATTGACAATAGTGCACAAACATGAATAAAATGAGACATCCCTGTCACCACAAAATTAAAACTGATATCTGGAACAGTAATATTAGAAATACCAATTTATTGCATCCATTTCTCTGTCCTTGATCTCCAACAGCCCTTTACATTGCTTGAACTTCTGCCTTCAAAACTAGAGCCACAATAGTGCAAACTCTGCCCCTCACACATAATTCAAGATACAAATGGAAAATCCTCAATAATCCCCAGATCTGAGATTTTCTCTCCTCTCTCCTACAACTCTAAATTCCTATTACAGTAGTGCTTTCAGAAGCCTAAAATTGCAGAGGAGAGCAGCCCCTTTTACATTCTGCAATCTGTTATTTATAATATTTGTGAAGGAATTTTGGAGAGAAGAGTTTGTTGAAGAGAAATCTGCCAAATATAATTTTACTTGCTCCTAATTCCAATCTTTAATTGTTGTAGCATTCTCATTGCTTGAAATCCTTTTCTCCATATCTTTTCCACTGTTTTCCTGTAAGAGAAATCAAAATAAATTAAAATGCAATCAAAATATCATTTCTGGGCATTAAATCAAACTCAATCAAATTCTATTTAAATAAATAATTGAAAATAAAATATAAGCTATGTATTGATGCTTGGAATGATTTGATTGGCAAAGGATATCATTGACCAATGGATCTGCAATTAGAAGAGGCTTTGGACAAATGAAATTAAAAAAAATAACTCAGAAAATTGATTTTGTTTTCAAAATTCGGAGCCTGATCTTCTGCCTGATTTTTGGCCCAATAAATGATCAAATCCTTTGGTGAAACCTCCTCCAAAATGTTCTCCTTGATTTTATCTTTCCAATGAGTCGTTCTGGGCCTCATTTGGCCAAGTATAACTCAATCTATGAGCTTCCAAAGTTGAGGAGTCAAATCTGGCATTAATCTGGAAATTCTGTTGCTGGGCTAAAAAAATCAAAATTCTCATTAAGAATTAAATCCTAAATTAGAATTCTAAATTAATTTGTTAATTATAAACTAAACTAATTATGAAAAACCTATTTGTTAATCTAACTAACTGATATCTAATTAGCGATTTATAAACAAATTTAATCTAATTAAGAACTAATTAATATTAATCTAATTGATATTTAAATTAATTAATATTACATATAATTACTAATTAATTAATATAATATTTTACATATTTAATTATTTAATTAATATAATTTTACATATAACATAACATGTTAATATATAAACTAATAGTAATATATATTAACCTCCCCTACTACTTATTATTTAGTCCACTCATACGTATGAGTGTTTTTGAAGTTCAAACGAATATAAACCTAAAACATGCCTTTATTTAAATGCCCCATGCTTCATGCTTTATCGGCACTTTATTTCGCATCGGGATGGGTAATCGGCACTTCGCATCGGGGATGAGTAATGAGTTTTTTTAACAATGTGTCAATGCAAAAGTCCCGATGCGATATCGCATTAGGCCATCGGGGTTCTTAAAATGTGTCATATATGAAACTTGCGATGCGATACGTCTTTTGATTTTTTATATATTAAGTTTTAGTTTAATTAAATTAATTATATTTTAAATGATAATTAATTTAATTAATCTGAGATTTAATATTAAAAAATCAATTTTAATTTTGATTTTTTTATGAGAGTTATTTTATAAACTACAACTATTTTTAATAAAATGGAAAATAAATTATAGCCACTTTGAAATTATGATTTTTCGAGATTAATAATTTATTAGAGTAAATTACTCAAATCCGATTGCTTCATGATTTGGCTATATGAAAAAATGTTAGTAAAAACTCACTACGGGTTAACATTTAAAATGAATGCATTATTGAACTAATTTATTTACAAAATACAATATTGTACATTTTACGCAATTTTAACCCAGGCTACATAAATAATCAGACTTTCAAAGGACTGCCATTTTCAAACCAGTTGACCAAATGAGACCAAACAAGCGTCAATGTGAAGCTTATAAAAAATCGATTCTAACAAAGCAATCAAAACAAGAATCCAAAGAAAACTAAAAATTAACAAAAGCGTAGGTCAATTAACTAAAATAAAAATCCAAAAAGGTGCTTAGCCAAAATTTTTATAGAAAGGGTCCCCATTATTCGAAGTGGACGTATCAATAATGGGGGGTGTTGTGTTTTTTACCACAACAATTGGCGACACACGGGAGAAGAACCAGTTATCTCTTTTTTGTTATGAATGAGATTTTCCTAAAATTAAAGTAAAATAATTTAAAGAAGAGAGAATTATGCTTGAAATGCTTGACTAGTTTTATTAATCTGAATAAAAGCCAGAATCATCTAACTGTAACTTTTCTTAAAATTTTTCATAAATTAAAATATTTCAAAACACTATATGAGTCATTAATTAGTTGTAGAGATAAAGCAGGGGTCGCTTTACAGCTTAGCTTTTAGAATATACTCATTTGTCATAGGTATAGCCACTGCTGCCAGCAAACATCTATAGTCTCGGCAGGGTTACCTTTTTAATCATCAATGATTCAAAATCCCATCTTTTCAAGAATTATTGACCTAGAGATAAATCCATCAATATATGTTTATTTTCTTTGAATTTTTATTTTTTATTTTTCTTAAAAGCCATTTTCCTGGTTTTGCGGCCAGATAGTTGACAATGCCATTCACTGGTTATAGTCGGACTGAACAAGCTGGCTCATGATGAGACCCCTTGTCTTATAATTGTTTGCAATCATAAGCCATTACCCTGGTTTGTTTAGCAGTGTTGATAATGTCAGCCTATTTTCCCCTATGATCATGGTAAGCAGGCTCATGATGAGACCTCTTATCTTTTAAGTTTAAATATATTTCTGGATTATACTCTAGATCAATAAGACTTTTTGGGACAGGGAGAATCATTGACTCCTTAAGAGTTGAGAATGACAATTTCAGAGTTAAAGGTGCTTTGCTGTAAAGTGTCTTTACTTGGTTAAAAATAACTTTTCTTGACTGATAATAGAACTTTGAAATATCCTAATAAAATTTTGAAATCTCAAAATGATTACAATTTGATGAAAAAGAAATTTTCAGATTTTATGATACTTTGCCAACTTCTCGATTGGTAATCTATTCCTTAAATATGTTTACCTTTATAATAAGAAAATTAAACTCTATTAAGAGATTTAAGAAAAAGCTAATAGGTGACTATTAACAAATTTTCTCCATGTATCCTGACCATTGTCAGGTAACAAATAGGCCTTCCATATAAATCATGGCAAAGTCACCAAAATCAAAGCTGAAATCCGAAGGAAAATAATTCTTATGCTAAAATGAGAAAAGAAATCAGCGAACAAAAATCAAAACCAAGAAATCTCTAAAAATGGAAAGGAAAATCCAAGTTTCGCAAGATAAACTCAAACAAGAATGTTTATACCAATGTCTCTAACAATATGAAGAAAAAGAAAATAAGCATGTAATCATTCCTTCTTATGTTGAGATTTAGAAAAACATACCTTGCAGAGTTGTGAATGCTTTAGGCTTTTAGATAACAGTGATTGTAAAATTCAGCCACAATGAATAGTTTCTGCTTGATATGAATCTTCTTATTTCTAAGCATCATCTTAATCATTTCCTAAAAAGGAATGCTTAAAGAAACAAACTAAAGGTTCAGAAATTCTCTGGTGTAGCTGTTTTGACGAAGATTATCGCTGCTTCTTGAAATAAAGCCAGGAGAAGAGTATAAGACTTTGAAAATATCATCTGGCGGAGGATTGGAAACTTCAAATGGAGAGCTGCGAAACAGAGTTTTATATCAGCATAATTTAAAAAACAAAAATGAAACTAGAGTGATGAAATGAAAATTAATGAAAGTGGGTACATGAATCTTATCATTGGATCATTGCTTTTGATCTTACCTGAAAGGTATCAGTTTCTCCAAAGTGGCTGACTTCTTATTTTAATTAATATTAAAAACATGAAGAAGTCAAACTAACTAAAATCATATAACACCAAAATCATTATTTATTTTATTTAAACTAAAGCAAGCAGTAAAAATGGAATGCTTAGTGCTCAAGGGAATTGAAATTAAAAGAAATGCATCAGAAATGAAAATGAGAATTTGCAGTAATGACTGTTTCTCAAAATATTATTAGTTTTATATAAACTCCATGATTTTATAAATTATCCAGAATCAAGACCAAATCTACGATAATAAAATTTAAATATGAAGATAGAGAGTTCTTGAATTCCATTTTTAATTATGGAATTATATATTTAAACTAAAATGTATGAGAAATTGAAATTTGAATATGCTGCAAATTGGTCATTAACTGCTTTCTTACCATAGTGGTTACCCAAGCTCGCTTTTAAATTAACACATTGCCGTATCGGATGATTTACATAACATGTTTCTTCACCATGCTTCAAATTTAATCTACAGAACTTCACCTTTATTGCTATGCCATATATCGATTAAATGTTAATGGCTCAAAGGCATGCATTGGAAGCTATTGCATCGGAGATTGCAATGGCAAATTGCTGATAAGAACATGAGCAATGAAATGAAGCGATCGCATCATTAAAGAAACATTATATTGGGGATCAGAAAATAATTACATTGTGCTTCCCGTATCGCAAAACGCACATCGTAGATTCAGAGAAGTGACGTGAGCATAATAAATGTGATGAAATGATTGCACTATCGGCGATGCGATGAATGTCGTATTTAATCGGCAATCGACAAACTTTGGGTACCCGATGTAACACAGTATATTTTTTGCGATGCCGATATGCGATGAAGAGCAGACCCGATAACTTTTTATGATGGGATTTTAATAACATATCGGATCCGAGACATCGGCCATAAATAAAACTACAAGGAAGCGATTGCGATATCGGCGATGCGATGGATGACATAAATCGGCAATCGGCAATCTTAAGCACCCAATGTAACACAATATGATTGTTGCGATGCCGATATGCGATGAATGACGTGGCTAATCGGCAATGTTATGCGCACGATATAACAATTCAATATGCCGATATGTGATGAAGAGTGGACCCGATAATTTTATGATGAAAATTTGATAACATATCGGATCCGAAACATCGACCTCCTTTAAAGTTATACTCCTACCATTATTGCGATTGAACGGACGCGATATTTTTATGAATTTGATTTGAATTTCATATCGGGTCCGGAATTATGTGTTTATCGCAATATCGGTAAAGTCGATTATCGGCGATTCATGTTCATGGAAGTATACTTCACTTGGAAAACTCCGATATGTGAAATGCAATATGGCATATGAGTAAGATAATACATCGGAGGTCTTTGATGAACAATTTGTTATCAAAATAAATACTAAAAAACTACTTCCGATGAAATCTTATGATGCGAATGGTCTTATGATATTTCTTGAAATTTCAATTGGGGTTTCTAATGAATGAAAGCAAAGCTATAAAAATGCTTGAATTCTAATGAATCAGAATTGAATTTCCCTGAGCCTGTTTGCAAATTTGAAATGAGTTTGCTGCTTACTTCAAGTTTTGAAAAGAAATAAAAACCTGTAAATAAAACAGATCACAAATCAAAAATAAACTAAGGAAAAGATGAATTAATAATGGATGAGAATAAAATTGTAAATGCGTACCTGAAATGAATTTGTCTGTAAATTTTACCTGATAAATCTTCAAATTCTTCCTTTGATTAAAATC
>APFE031479595.1:0-37614 GCA_000404065.3 Pinus taeda
TATCTCATGCACAAAGCTTGGCCACAAAGCACAAGGTTGCATAACCTGTGCTATTATGAGATAGCAAGGATATGATAAAATACCTAGATGGATACATGCGGAATGAATTATAAGAATTCCTCAGCCATTTCCACAATATTGAAGCCCAATTTTGAATGTCACATATGTCACAACCATGGTCATATAGCATGAGACAACAAACTCAACTCAAGATGGTATAATAGAGAGGGACTTCCCAATAATGAAATACGATAGAAAAGAGGTCAAGGAGGAACTTTAGTAGGTCTAACTCCTCAGATCTAATCCTTTGGTGAAAGTTTCTTCAAGGGCATCATTTGTAGAATCAAAAATTGAAGAAGCAATTCCATGTCTGAGGGAAATATGTGGACCATGACATTTATATTGACTAGTATAAATTGATGATGATATCTCAAATAGAAAGAAAGGAACAGGAACCAAAGAATGCACAAGGTTGCATGACCTGTGCTATTATGAGATAATGATGATATGATAAAATACCTAGATGGATACATGTGGAACAAATTATAAGAATTCTTTGACCATTTCCACAATATTGAAGCCCAATTTTGAATGTCACATATGTCACAACGAAGGTCATATAGCATGAGACTGCAAACTCAACTCAAGATGGTACAATAGAGAGGGACTTCCCAACAATGAAATACGATCGAAAAGAGGTCAAGGAAGAAATTTACTAGGTCTAACTCCTCAGATCTAATCCTTTTGTGAAAGTTTCTTCAAGGCCATCATTTGTAGAATCAAAACTTGAAGAAGCAACTCCATGTATGAGGGAAATATGTGGACCATGACATTTACATTGACTAGTATAAATTGATGATGATATCTCAGATAGAAAGAAAGGAATAGGAACCAAAGAATGCATAGATGAAAAATACTTATCGATGAAGGAAGCATGGTATTAGGGGGATATTTTGGAACAATTATTTATAGTAAGAGACTTAGATCAAGACTGTAGGAAAGCACATGATCTCAGGGGGAGATTTAAAAATTATATGAACAATTATGAGAAACAGTGGAAGCATGGTCTCAGGGGAAGACTCTATCATAATGGTAGAATAGCAACAATAAGGTAGCATGGTTCAACTAGGTCCACATGGATCATCTAAGAACAAGTTATGGAGTTTTGACAGATACTTATGCAGGATCATCAACATGGTCGCTTCAATAGATATTTGTGACCCTTTTCCGTTGATGTCAAATGGCGAGAGAATGTAGACGTTCATGCATACATTTACATTGGCCGACAAAGGAATTTAGACAGGGAGAGATTGCAGACATTGAAATTGACCAAAGAAGGCATTTGTACACTTTTTATTTTTACATCAATGACAATCAATTTTTGAAGGTGTTTCCATTAATGACAAAGGGGGATATTGTTACACATTGCATTTCCATTGATGACAATAGGATGTCATTGATGTTGAAGGGGATGCCCAAGACAACAATAATATCATTCATAAGTCCAAAGGAAGTAGCTATACTCCCTATGAAGTAGTATGACAACTAGGACTCTTATATGATCTCATTAAGTGAAGTAAAAGGTTCTTGAAGTTATTTGGGTTTTTATGTAGTTATGGTGTCATAATGATTCTATAAATAGTATGGTTTCATAGATTAAAGAGTGTGCACCCTTCAAGTGCATCCATGGTTCATTGTCCCAACCAATAGTCGATCACAACAAAACATGCATGACATTTAACCCCATTAAATGTCATGCATCTTTCCAAGATCACACATATTTCTAAGGTCAGATGCATCTATTAAACCAACATATGAAGAAATTGGAAGGCATATGACATGACAATTTGCACAATGGTTAACCCACCACAATGGCCTCCCTTATATCAACACGGGCATGTTTGGATTGGTTGACACATGGAAACATATCATAGACTATTTGTACATGTAGATGACATGTCACTCACTGATGTTAACATGATGATGTGGCATCACCAAAAGTTTCCAAATGGCTAGAAAAATGGCAAGTTTTGGTTGGTAGAAAGGGAAATGGGTGACACATAGCACCCCTCATGGGCTGCCAAATGGCATGACGAAATCATGTTGATTTCATCATGAGAATGGCTAGGTTCCCATAGGGGCTTGGTCATAGGGCCTGGTCACATGGGACCAAGGCATTGAGTTTAAAAGGACGAAAACCACTAAAGAGAGCATGGTCACATGGTGGGACTGACCCCATTGATATGGCAGAAGAAATGGTTGTATGGTACTATGTTGAGGTCACATGGTTGAACCAACCTCGGTTATATGGAATGATTGTATAGCGGAAATAATGTTGCATGGCATCCATTGAATCAAAGTTGCAAGGGAGGGGCCTAGCCCTCCATTACATAACACAAAGTTTAATGGACATTGGCCCTATTGTATAAGTCGAATACAAGGTCCCTTGGGTCATCCCTCCATAATCTCGGGACCATGGGCCACTATAAATACATGCCCGAGTTTCTCATTCAAACAATGAAGAAATCAATTGACAGATTGGTAGACCCAGTCTTAGTTGAACAATTTCTTTGAAGTTTTATTTGGTTTCAGAGAATAACAAAGAGGCTTGGTGTTTTTTATTCTGATTTGAACTTGTATAATCAACCTTATTTATGGCCACAATATGACACACACACAAACGAATGGTCTTCACCACAGTGGATTCCACGTTGTCGTTCGGACAGATTAATATATGTGTTCGCACATTGAGACATAATGTAACTAGTTTTGGCATGAGGGCCATACCATCACTCTAGTCTCAGATCTTAGTGATTACAAAGCTAGAGGCTTTGGCTTACAATCCTCACACATAGCTTAGTTGGTGGCGTGTTTGTGTTTTATTGGTCGAGACCCTAGTTCAAGTCTCAATGGTAGTCAGGTCAGTGCATTTTTTATATCACATTGGATTTATTTTGTAGAATGATTAGGAGTCTACTGACGATCTTTCTGTCACACCAGCACAAAAATATGGATAATTTGTAGGAGCACACCTAGAATAGGACATTTTGTAGTGTGCTTAATTTAATATAAGGTTTTATTTGGATTTTATGGGTTTTTGGGCTCAATATTGGTCCAAATTGGATTTTGGAAGAAACTAGGTGATCAAGTCTTAGATATGGATGTAACCAAAGGTATGTAATGCCTTATTGACATCTATTTGATGGCTAGAATCAATTTTGCATGTTTTGAGGTGAATACAAGTTCAAAGAAGGGATGTGTATGACCAAGTTGATGGATAAATTGAAGTAGAGTATGGGCAGTAACATGACAACTAGTGACATTGGCTTACATGACAGTTTGTGGTTGTGAAAATAATTGAAGTGACAATGGTTGTAGGTTATGACAATGATTATAGTGATAGTAGTTGCATGTTGTGATTGTGTTTTCATATTTTTTTTTTATGTAGTGATAAATGATGACAGTAGATCCAATTTGAAAATGATATGAAAAAGAGGTCCACAAGGAGCTGAAGAAGGAGGTGGGTGCCCCCACTGAAGTTGTAGCCTCAATCACGTCAGATTCGAGAGTAGGTTGGAGCCTATAGTGAGTACCTAATTACATTCTTTCGAGTTTGGTGCCTCAATCAGGTTGTAGCATATCGTAAGTGGCAACTTGCATTTCTTGGGGGTAGGTTCCTCCAACAGGTTGTATCCTATGAATATATGTAATGAATTGAAAATAAAGAATAAGAAGATTGCGGCTTTCTCCCATAGGGGTTTCCATGTAAAATCTTGTGTCTCCTATGATGTGATGGTTTTTTGATATGTTATTGATATGATGGTAGCTTGATGATGCATTGCTCTAGTTGATGATATAATGCTTATAGTTATGACTAATTAGTATATGATTGTTGGATTATGAAAAGTTTTGGAATGGTAAAATTTATCTCGCATAGATTCACCCTCCAACCACTCTAAGTGTGATCTTTGGGCCAATGATTCCCTCTTTTAATTGTATGATCTAAATGAGTTATGATTACATGACACATGTTGAGAAGTTGAAATTTTTACTTGCCATACTCAAGAATATTGTACTACACCAATTCATAGGTCTTAGCAAGGGTTGTATCCACACTTGGGGTTAGATGAAATATAAATTCATAGAGAATTACCAACATTATTACAAAGGCAGAGAAAGGAAAGAGGAAACCTTCAAATGACATAAAATGGAGACAAATGTTTTGAGGATTATGTTGAAAGATTCAACTATATTATCCATAGAGAAAGGTAGGAAAATTTGACTCCAAAGACATTATGCACCTTGTTATTGAGAGGGATTTGAGATGATTGCATTGAACTTCTCAACCCAATGGCTAGAGGAGATCTATCTCAAAAATCCTGTGATGTCATCATTGAGCAATGTGGAAGATATTCTAGGCGCACTTCAAAAACTAGTAGAGGACCCAAAGATGTATTGACAAGAGTTGGAAATGCTGCTAGAAATGGGGTTACAAGAGTATAAATTGGGAATATGTTATAATATTTTAAAATTGATGTATTGGATTAATTAAGCTCTCAAATATAAACATTGCATATGAAAAAAAAGAAAGGAAAATAAGAGTTAAATTTGGATTTTTTTTCCAAAGTACAAAAGGAAGCACCCATTGAAGGAATTTCTGTTGGAACAAATTGAGACATGCATAATATCTAGTGAGAATCATGCTACTAGCAAGTTTACATCCCTGCTAGGAGTGAAATCTATCTACTAGGAAGCTAAGGAACCAAAGAAATTTTGTTTCATCTCTTAAAAATGACCATAGTAGCCAAAGCCTCAAGGTATGGTCAAAGACCAATCATAATATTTCAATTCATATTGGACTATCCCTTCTTTTGTAGTATTCTTCTCCAAAATGGTGCTTTCTTGTTTAGCCATTGATGTCTCCTTAAGCCCCAAATTAGCTTTGGAAACAAGGGTGGAGGAATCCCACTTTTGAGAGAATCAACATGCCATAATGCAATTACCCACATAACTTCTTCCCTCTCCAGAAATACGACCATCCACTTCAACCTCTCCTCAACCACAATTGACTACATCATGTCATTACTAACCAAAATAATGATAAATCAATTCAACCAACCCACACTATTGGGATCACTACTTACACAACTTACCTAACTTACTCCATACCTTCCGTAAATATTTTGTGACATCCACTTACGATCTGGGAATACCTTAACCAAAGAACATCCTCCTATACGTATAGAAGACCTAGATGAGGAAATTCTAAACAAAGAACCAAAATTGGTTCAATTTATAGATACCTAAAGAACAAATTAAGTCTACAAGGAACCACAAGTTCCGTCTCACCCAGAAAGATTGGATCTAGAGAACAACCTACCCAACTTGAATTTTGGTTTCTAGGTTAACTTAAAAATGTGTGTTTCCTCATACCACTCTTCCAAGAAATCAAGGATGTTTCTATTTACTCAAAATAAGTAAGGGAGTCATGTCTAAGGAAACCAGATAGAAGAAGAAAGGATCCTCAAATTGTTCGCATTATGGGAAATATATCAAACCTTATGATGGACCTCGGGAGCTCAATAGTCAATGTGTATATCAACCATCACCTTATCCCAAACATAATGATTTACCTTGGTGCCCCATCAAAATGATGACTCATGAAACCATGGAATTCCTAGGAATTTTCACTCTTAGGAAGATCCCCACAATGCTACAACTTGTTGATAGATCAACTATTAAATAGAAGGAATCTTAAAGGATGTAGTTATCTATGTATATTCATGGGAATATCTCATTAAATTTATGATCCTACAACCCAAACCTTCTTTTTGAGGCCATCCTTTAATCTTAGGAAGGCCATAACTAGCCACTGCAAACACTTACAAGTTTGGTAACATGACCATTTTCCATGGGACCTCAAAAAAACAAATTGCCCTATATCTTCTTGGAAATCCTAGTGTAGATCATGAAACACCATTTTGGGCTAACAAAGAAGAAAGTGATGAGGAGGAAGCTTCCCATCGGGTCTTCTTTGTAAAATAATATCTAGATATTATAGATAAAACTAATGTTGAAGAGATTAGCAATTTCATAGTTTCCTCTCCTCTACAGCCCACATGTTCTCACCCACACCATAAATCCTAATATCCAATATTATATTATTGCAAAAAATGAACCACCACTAGAACATGAACCATCCTTTGTTGAAGAGACAAGACTAACATTAGAAATTGTAGATATTATACCTAGAAAAAACTTGAAAATAAATCTAGGGTTGACCACACAACAAAAGGGATTCCATTGATCCAAGTCTTAGGAAAGCATAGTGATGTTTTTTCCTAGGAATACACTGACATGCATGAAATCCATCCTGACCTATGTACTCACCATATTTATATCAAGGAAGGATCCAAACCCATTTATCAACCCCACCAAAAGGTGAATATGACATCGAGGGGTTTAGTTAAAGAGAAGGTACAAAAATTACTATCATCCAACTTCATACATCCCACTTATGACAACCAATGGGTATCCCTACTTGTATATGTACCAAAAATGAATGGAAATGGAGAATTTGTGTTGATTACAGGGAACTTAATAAAGCTACACAAAATGACCACTCCCCATTGTCATTTATTGACTAGTCCTAAATATGTTAGCAGAGAAGAAGTATTTTTCTTTCCTCGATGGGTTCAGTGGATAAAACCAAATCCATATCACTCCGAAAAATCAAGACAAAACCACATTCACCTATCCTTGGGGAACATTTTCCTACCATGTTCTACTATTTTGACTTTGTAATTATCCAACAACTATACAAAAAACTGTGATTAGAACTTCTATGATTTAATTAACAATTGCATAGAAATTAACATGGATGATTTCACGACATATGGTGATATATTTGACTTTTCCCTAGCCAATCTAGAAAAATTTATAACGAGATGTAAGGAGAGCCATGCAGCCTTTAGTAACAAAAATGTTACATAATGTTAAAGGAAGGTATAGTACTATGGCATCACATTTCATTGAAATACATTCATATGGATCCAAAAAAAATAAAGGTAATAATGAACTTGCCTATTCCACCGAGATAGAAAGAGATACAAAGCTTTCTATGACAAGTTGGTTATTATTGTCATTTTATTGAATACTTTCCACAAATAGCTTGTCTTTTGTTTTTTTTTCTTAATAAAAATGTTGAATTTGTGTGGCTAGGAAGTTATGAGCCAACCTTTGAAGAACTAAAATCTAGAGTATCCAAGGCTCCTATTTTGAGAGTGCTTAATTTGTCCCTGTCGTTTCACATATATACATATGCATTAGACATTGCCATTAGAGATTTCCTAGGACAACAAGAATGAATTTACCATATGTAGTTTACTTTATTAGTAAAATTATCTCACCCACAAAATTGAATTATAGGGCGACATAGAAAGAGTTTCTTGCGATAATACCTGAAATTAATAAATTTTAGCATTATATAATAGGTTATCGAATAATGTACACACTTACCATGCTACCATCAAATAATTAATGAATAAACTAATCACAAATGGTAGAGTAACTAGATTGTTATTATTATTGTGAGAATTCGACATAACCATCCTTAAAAAATCATGGAGGAATAATACATAGGCTAATTTTTTCAAGACTAACATGAAATGAGAATAAATCTTTTGTAGAATATTCTTTCCCTAATGAGCATATTTTTGCAATATCTACTAACTCTCCTTCGATTTTAGATATTGCTAATTACTTGAATGCAGGAAAAATTCCACATCACTTGTCCCCAAAAGCATGGCAGAAGATCATTAAGAAAAGTTGGAGATTCTCATGGATCAATGGTTTCCTCTTTTGCAAAGGACCAAATTTATCATCCAGAGATGTGTAGGAGAAGATTATATCTATGAAATATTGAAAGCTTTCCATGATGGTCCTTATGGGGGTCATGTTGCAGATCAAACGACTGGGTATAAATTATTTCATCAAGGATACTATTGGTCCACCATATTTAAAGATTCCAAGCAATATGTGAAGAGATGTGACAATTTTGAGTGCATGGGAAGTGTTGTACCTTATGAGACAATCCCCGACTGAGTAGAGGTTAGTGCCCAAGAAATTTATGCAAAATGATGAATTTATCAATTTGTTGTTCCATTGTGAAACTCTAGAAGGGTTTGTTTTAAAGTAAAAACTATAAATTCTTCTTGGTGTAAAACACCCTTGGGTGAAAACGTGAAGTTGGGTTACACTTTTGTGAGAAATGCCCTCAAAAAATTCACAATCTCAATTTTTCGGCGGAACCAAAATTTTCTTCGACCGAATTTTCTATATTTATTCGACCAAACTATTATTCTAACATTTAGCTTAGTAATTGTCTATTTAGATTAACATCGACAATTAAACGGACTTTTTTCCATAGGTGAAAAAACCGGCAATAAAATAGTTCGTCCAAACTATTGATTTCGGCCACACAAATAATTCAGCCGAACTAGTTTTCAGTCGAAAAAACGTCTATATATATGAGGACTCTGATGTTGTTTTAGAATTTTCTGTGTCGTTAGCGTGTTATTATTATTGTGTCGATCAATATTGTTATTGCGCTACTATTTTGGTTGGCCCGTCGGTTGGTTGGAGGAAATGATCACGTATGTGCATGAATTGTTGTTTTTTCCGGATTTGTTTATGGTTTTTTTGCAGGGTTGGTTAGCGCGAAAGGATTTTTTGTAGGATTTTTGCATGAGGTTGGTTGGTTGGTGCTAGGGTTGGTTGCAACTCGTCGTTGCTGGAGGAATTTTGTCAGCTTCCTTAGCCTCTTCGTTTGGACCAAGTATGTTGATTTTTGAAGAAGTTATTAAAAGTCTAATCTTGGTGGGCTTTAGTAGTGACTTCGCAATGAGGTGTTGCACGTAGCTTCATTATTTTCATTTGCATTGAGTTTGAATTTATTTCCTATCTCTCATTTATTGGGGGGGGGGGAGTGCATCCTTTGTTTAGCCTTTACCTTTGTCCATTCATCCTTTCCAACTGGCTCCAGCTTTATCACTGCTACGACTCTCGCTTGCATTGCTATCATAAGGTTCATAGTACTAGTGCTTACCTCCCATGAATATTACTCCAGAAAGTGGTTACGCTCATGCAAAGCTCTCTCTAAATTGAGGTTTTTTTCCACCATTATAGTCTGGTCGACAAAAAAGGTTGTTGAGTATCCCCTAGTCTGGTCTGCCTTGTCAGTAAATCCCCTGAAGCAAGATATGAAATCCACGCCAGTTCGTTTGTCCATCAAATGAAAAAAATATTTGAAGATTTGGTTTTATATATATATATATATATATATAGCCGGTGTTTATAAGGATTCGTAGGCATAATTGTCCACAGGGTCTTGAACTTCTTGCATTTTTCTTTAGTAAACTCGATGATTGAATACATGTAAGGCAAAAATCTTTTATCCCAAGATTGTCTGGCTATTTCCTTTTTGAAGTTGGAAAAAGTTAATGCTTTCTCATATAATCAAAATTGTTGTTTTTCTTTGTTTCTTGAAAATTTACAAACTAGTGTTGTATTTTCTGTGTTGTTTGTCTGTAAATTGGAAAAACTTTCTAAAATATGTTTTAACGGTTCATTTAAGGTTATATTTTCCCCGAAAACCCTTATATGGACTTAGAAGAAATTTGAAATTTTATTTTGTTTTATTTTATTTTATTTATTTATTTTTTTCCAGAACCTACTTACCCAAAAGTAGAATTGTTCTGTATGAGTTTCCAGGGATTGAGCCGAATAATTGGGCTACGACTCAATAGTGAGGCACTAACTCTCCTACTGATCCCTCGAGTCTTTCCTTCATTCGATAAGTCTATAGGGTTAAGGAAGGGATAATTATTATGACAACACATAACTTTAGCTCATATGCTTAGAGACATATTTTCTTTATAATGTAGTTCACAATTCTCAAATAAATTATATTTTTCCTTTTCTTAGGACGTTGTACCTTTTCCTTCTATACTCGATCAATTTCCTACCTATCACAAAAAATATAATATCTACCAATATCACAAAAAATATAATATCTACCAACATATATCTGGAACTTTTTTGCCTTTCTAGGAGAAACAATACAAAAAAAAAGTTAACTTGCTAATCCAAGAGAAATGTAATAAAACATAGTTCTTAATTTCGTTAACTTATAGTCTAGTAACACAGCTGTCCCTATCACATGCAATGTAATCACGTGGATGACAAAAAATTTCGTTAATAGTTTTTATTTTTCACGAATTTATTTTTAAGATTGGTCTTTTTCATCTCTTTTAAGGTTTGTTTTTCATCTATCTTCAACCACCGAAATATCTGCAATGATATTATTTATATGGTTAATTTTGACTTTGATGCTTGAATAAATAAAAATATTTTGGAAGCTCATCATGTATATCTTTCAACCTTATCTATTGTAAATTTGTAGTAGGAAATGACAACTAATTGTCACTGGGCGAAATTTCTATTTTTCCATTTCATCTAGGTTGAGAAGCCTCAAAAAATGAGAAAAGAAAGAATTTGAGCATGAACTGTGAAGGTTAGAAATGTCTATAAAAATAATTTAAATATATTTATATTATCTAGGAATTTACATAAATAAGTTTCTAATATTTAGTTTTTAAAGTATGTATTAATTAAAAAATAAATTAAGAAGGGATTTTATATTGAAGTTTTGAGCTTTGAAAAGCAGGAAAAACTTAGAGGAAAAGTGTGGTTTTCCTTGGTAAATTTTAATTTTAAAACTATTTATATTGATTAAAATTATTAGAATTATTTAAATTTCCAAATGAATAAGAAAAAAATGAACAAAAAGCATTGTTGTTACAAGAAAGAAGTATGTTTAGGATGTATACTGTTGAATTCAAAAATTTTCCTCCGAATTTTTGTTGTATCGAATTCGAATTCGAACTTGGTAACTATGCAAGGATTCACCAAAGTCGGATCCACCTCTGTGACAAATTCCCTAGTTCATGCAAATTTCTTCTGAGAGCATAAAGAGAATTACCTGCAAACACACCTATGATGGCTAATTTGTAAAATTCCCAACACAAATATTAACAAGGCCTAAACATTCATAGCAGCTATTGCAGGCCAAATTCCTCCAAATTGGTTGAATTACATAACGAAACCATAAAAACAAATGCATTGTATATCTATTTAGGCCATAACACAGGAAAAAACACAATAGGAGGAGTTGGGTTTGTTGTCCACCTTCAGAATTTGCAACCACATTTATAGAAAATGTTAGCATTAGCATGAATAGAACCCAACAATGCTCCATGATTTCTTCTAGTTGGGTTTACTCCACTAGAAAGGAGTAACACCTGCAGTGACCACTATCCAAACATTCTTTCTACTCCATCTTACAATTATCATGGAAAGAAAAGGATAGAAATGGGTTGTGTGGCTTATCTTCAACATCGCACATCATTTGTTTGCAACATTTCTCATCGTCTGAATATATCCGTCTGAGATTGCCACCAATTAAAATGTAACCGATTTTCGTTGAGGATTTCTCAATGAAAATATTTGAAAATCAATGAAGGGCAATCTACAAATATCTCTTTCTTGTTGTACCTTCTTTTTAATTATATATATATATATATATATATATATATATTATATATATATATATATATATATATATATATATATATATATATATATAAACTAGAATCAGAAGTCTCTAGTTAGATTGAGATTATTAAGTGAGGGATAGTCTCAAGAATTATTTATTGAATTGTGAGATGAATATGAATATCCTTGGTAAGTTTTTATATATACATATTGTTTATATTTAAAGTGGAAGGAGATATTGAAAAAACTTTTCAAAATAAGTTTACAATTAAAAATACTAAAGAGAAAGGAAAAGGCAAGCAACCCGAAATGCAGAATATTACCATATGCACTGGGAGCTATATGATGTCAAACAACTTCTCATATATGTCAATAAATTCATTATAAGGCCAGGAAGTGTGGGAATCATCCTTCATAATAAGAATACAATCTTCTAATTGAAAGAGACAAAAACATCATTATATTCATCATTGCAAGTGTTTCCCATCAAATTATGCAGAGTAACCAAAGGGAGGAATGACAATGATAACAAGTTTGAATGCACCCTCGGTGTAAATAATCTGTCACATATGCATTTAAAAAATGATTTTATATAGACCCAGTTCCTAAAATCAATAAATTGCTAACATCATAATTTATAATTGCTTGATGAAACTATCAATCACATATATAAATTTCGAAGGAGAACATAGAAGATGATCTTGAAACTAGGCTAAATCCTTGTAGTATTCCATTATTCAATCACAATAGGTATTTATCTATTATCATTCTCCCATAAACTAAGGCATTTGCAATAAATAAATATATTAAATTCATTTTAATGAATTTGGTTTTTATAGGGATCATAAAACCCATTAAACATGGTTGAAAAATGGACATTACGCATATAAGTTTCTTGTTATCTCAATCCAGGGA
This sequence comes from Pinus taeda, assembly GCA_000404065.3. NCBI lineage: Eukaryota > Viridiplantae > Streptophyta > Pinopsida > Pinales > Pinaceae > Pinus > Pinus taeda. Next base: position 12,529 of record APFE031479595.1, read on the forward strand.
AAGCATTGATTACTTATGTGCTATGCAATATTGTGACAAATAAAGTCCTCCAAAGGAAAATGAATGTACCTGGAAGAACAACAAACGATGAAGCATATTATATTGCATTGATAGAAGGCTCAAGAACAACTAGTGAGTATGGATCCAATGGAATTGTAGTCTTCACCAATTTTGAACTTGTGTGCAACCAGATGAAAGATGTGTACCAAGTTAAAAAGGAGAGGTTAAAACAACTACATGGAGAAGCAAAAATATTGTTTGTCAATTTCAATCATTTAGCATAAGACATTGTGCAAATTTTAATAGGATGTCTAGCGATTTATTTTATGGGGCAATTCCAATTCAAGATTTTTGTGTGAAATATGAATTAGTATTAAGAATATCTCCATCAAAATTTATTGATGGACATCGTAAGATATCTTTGATATGTGTGTGTTTTTAGTTATAAATGTGTTGTTTTTAATGACCATGTGTCTTTTTCAATTCTATACCTAGTGTGCCCCCACTATGTAAGCACAACTTGGTGAACTTGACGTGTTTTAGAAAATTTTGTATTTAATTTTCAAAATGTGCGTGCTTCAACATTTGTGTTTTTAGTCTTGAGTATATTTTAAATGAAGAGCTTAAGATAGTTACATTAATTTTCTAAATTCTTTCAATGTTTTTAAATATAAATTTTAAGATCTTAAAATGTATGATGTAATTTCAAGGTTACATCAATTATATGTATGAGGTAACTTCAAGGGTTACATCAATTTTCTAAATTCTTAATCTTTTTAAATAGAAATTTCAAGATTTTTAAATGCATGAGGTAACTTCAAGGGTTACAACAATTTTTTTAATTCCTGATATTTTTAAATATAAATTAAAAAAAAAAATTGTAAATGCATGAGGTAACGTTTTAAATATCATGTATCTATATATCTATAGATATCCATATCATGGATGATCATTTTCCACATGATTTTTCGAGGCGAGCATCAATCGAGTCTCATGCATCTACTAGAGGGGGAGGTCATGGATCAAAGAGAATATCAAATGAATCTGGGGAGGTCCATCATGATCGTGATATATATATGTTTATGTGCAAGTTTTTAAATGATATTTGAATATAATCATATGTATGTATACATACGGAATTGATTTTTTTATCAATTTAGCTTTAAATTAATTTATAATAAATTTCATTTTTTTAGGAGCATCTCAAACTAGGTCGAAAAGAGTATCTACTCAATCAATGGAGGGCCATTGTTCACACCATCATGGTATATATATATATATACACACACACACATAAATGATAAATAGGTAGAATAATATGTATGTATACATATATATTGAATTGATTTTCTATTTTTTTGGAAGCTTCGCTGACTATGTCGTCGCACGAGGGTGGTCAACATTCTCCCGATGGTTAACAAGCTCAATCAACTCATACTTAGGCGTGATGGTGCTCAACCATCTCCGAATGGTCATCAATCTCAATTAGATTATTATGATCCTCATCATTTTGGTAAATTATATAATAAAAAAAATCATGTTAAAACAAATTTGTACATGTAAATGAATTGTATGTACATATGCATGTACATGTCTATCTTGCATGTGTATGAATACATTTGTTCACATGTTTTTATAGTTATGTAATTTTATATTTTGATGCATAGGGTGAAAATGTTGCTCCAAGTAGACGAAAGCGAAGCCGGGCAATTCAAGAAGAAGGCCATACACCAACTACCACTTATCCATCTGATATTCCTGATGAGCTTCTTTGGGAAACAAACCTCCAACAATGTACATTACAAAGGTACAAAAGTCATTATTCAAAATTGAGGAAAGATCTTGGGAGTTTGAAGCTCCCTGCAGAGAGTCAAGAAAGCTTAGAAATAATTGTGCACTCTCTAAGTTCATTTCTTGATATTTATGAGAAGCTTGAGCCAACCATAGATTGATTCATATATATGATGAGGCATATAAAGGAAGCAGCAACGGGTCCCGATAAATGGGTCAAGGTTAGTAAAAGGGTTACAAAAGAAAATGCAAAATCTATGTTTAATTTCAAAGAAGGGCTAAAAAGAAATATGCTCAAGGTGCAATATTTCAAGCACCATGATATAGCCAACCATTTGTATGATATGTTCCTTTCAGCTTATGGAAATATTCCATGGAATGACGAGGTTTCAATTTATTTTGAAAATTTATTTTATACATAATTCTTTTTGGGTCTGAAACCCAATTATAATGACCTTCCATCTGAATATTATGGTACTAGGAGAGGTCGATTATATGATCGTAAGGGTGCATTATGTGATACTGAATTGTCTTGCCCTCTGCCACCTTTGGTACACCAACCTCCTCATCTGGTAACTTTGTGGTCAGAGATGGATGTCACTTCTCAAAGTGGTCGAGAAGGAAGGGATGTCATTATAGACAACATCTAGAGTACATTGATTGTAATTGATATCAGTCTAAATCGACAAAGAGCACGAGATAATGCACGTGCTAATTTTTCATATAAAACAGATGAGGAGATAGATAATATGAATATTGAGGAGCTTAAAGCATATGCAAAGGGTTGTCGTAATGGTTGGCAAGACCTAATTGTTCATGAGGAAGAGGGTGTGGGATCAGTATGTTTTAATGGTTAGGGTGGATATTTTAATGTAATTTGTAATGTATGTGTTAATGTTGATTCACATACATTTTGTTAACGTTTTCATATATAATATAACACAGATGTATTATATGTTCACCATTTTCAGTTAACTCGTTTGTTGAATGAAAATTTTGATAATATCACGGTCCCGGGTTCAGGTTCCAATCAAGATATTTTGACAGATGTTATTTTTTTTCAAGAGTTCATGTTGATACAATTATTATTCTACTTTTATTATATCGGTATTGTGAGGAAATATTTTTAAAAGAAATAATTATTCATATATAATTAAATGTTAACAAATTTCGATTTCATCCCATGTTTTCGACATAGCTTCACCCTCTTCCTCCCTACTAGGAGATGTGTCAAATATTTGATTGTCACAAGTATTGAATATTTCGCTTATGTTTTGTTATAGATTGAAGTGCAAGTTTCATTAAAAAATGAGATAGATTTATCTTAGAGTTTTAAAATTTTAAAATTTTAGATTTGTGGAGACGATTTCCATTCTCCAAGGACTTTAGCAATGGAGCTGACAATGGGGATAGGATCATCTAAACAATTTGAAAAAGTCGTGTAACATTTTTTAAACATTGCGAGTTTATGCATTTTCATGTGAAATTTTAAATTTTTAATATATACATGTACATGTATTGTATAGGGCATCCAGGTGGGAGAAATGCAAGGGGGACACCAAGAGGTATTGCATGGAATTTGAAACTTTAGTCAGTTATAGGGATTGAATCGTTTAGACAATTTGAAAAAGTTGATACTTGATTTTTTTAATATTGATCTAGTTTATGTATTTTCATGTGCAATTTTAAAATTTTAATATATATACATGCACATGTATTCTACAGTTTATCCATGAGGGTGCAATACATGGCAAACAACACCAGGGCATAATAGAGGGGGAACAACATGAGGTATTGCATGGAATTTGAAACTTTTTATAATTTTGTTTTGATGATTACATTCTCATTTAATTTTAAAACATTAAATATAATTTTAAAGTACATAATATTATGTATATATGCAATTACACATGTTGTGCAAGACACACATGATTCATATGAGAGCACAAGAAGGTTGATAGATCATATATTTCAGCGAGATTCTCTAAATTGATACAAACTTTTTATGTTATATTTGCTTTTATCATGATATAAATTTTGCATATTTTTATTTGACAACTTTTTATTATATATTTACTTTTTAAATATAAAATCTCTTTATTATGATTTAATACATGCTAATTTTGGAGTTTATGTACGTTTTGCATGGTACAATTTGCATGATGCATGGTTTGAAGCTTAAAAATTGGTTTTACATATTTAAGTTCATGAATATGTAGCAATGAAAGTAAATTTGCATTTAGTTGGTACATTTTGCATAATCATTGTTATAATGTTAGTATATGATTCTTAGGTTTTGTTTAAAGTTGTTTTGTCACTTGTTATTTCAAATGAATCTATTAAAATTGCAAATTAAAAAGCGTGGTACTTTTTGCATTTGAATGAATCTTATAATTAGGTGTAGATGTCTTAAATAATCATAAAAATTGCATTATAAAATATGGTATGTACATTTTGCATTCATGTATAGAAATGCTATTGTGGATGTCGGTTGATATTTAACTTTTAATATAAAGTTGTTCATGCACAAACATACTATAATATTGCATAAAAACATGGTACAACTTGCATGATGCATGGTTTGATGCTTAAACATATTTAAGTTCATGAATATGTAGCAATGAAAGTAAATTTGCACTTAGTTGGTACGTTTTGCATGATCATTCTTGTAATGTTAGTAGATGATTCTTAGGTTTTGTTTAAAGTTGTTTTGTCGATTTATTTAAAATGAATCTAGTAAAATTTCAAATTACAAAACATGGTACATTTTGCCTTAGAATAAATCTTATAATTTGGTGTAGATTTTTAAAACAATCATAACTTAAAATTGCATAATAAAATATGGTACATGTATATTTTGCATTCATGTATAGAAAGGCTAATATGGATGCCGGTTGATAGTTAACTTTTAATATAAAGTTGTTTGAATGCATAGACATACTATAAAATTTCATTATAAAACATGGTACAATTTGCATGATGCATGGTTTGATGCTTAAAGGTTTTACATATTTAAGTTCATGAATATGTAGCAATGAAAGTAAATTTTCTTTTAGGTGGTACATTTTTCATTCAATCATTCTTATAATATTAGTAGATTCTTAGGTTTTGCTTAAAGTTGTTTTGTAAAGTTATTTAAAATGAATCTATTAAAATTGCAAATTACAAAACATGGTACATTTTTTTTTTCTCTGCAAGGACTAAATTCTATTAACTGTAAAGCGAAATATTTTTACATGGAGTTGAGGCTTCAGGGGTCAGAGCTCGAGAGCATTCAACACAGCAGAACTGCCCCGTTACAAAAAGAACATGGGGATAGCAATTACATAGAGCTAGAAAACTGACATTATACCCAGAGATAGACTTGTAGAAAGAAGAAAGATACGTTGGAAGCAGATAAGCAAAAATTTTTAGCAGACCAGTAGGTAAGAGGACCACGACTTCCTCGGAAGGAAGCCAAAACCGCAGATTGACAATGCTGAACCTTGACTGTGAGCAGAAATGCTTGGAGGTGGCCATCTGATCAGTACCAAAAACAAAAAGGAGAAAAGCGGTCACAGGCGGCATTATGCTTCCATATCCTCCCCAGGAGTCTTCTCCACAACCAGACACGTGCTTCCAATCCTAAGACTTTCATTGCCATCTGTCTCAGTGACAGGGTTCGCCAAGGAATGACTTGTGGCGCCTATGGTCCCTTCCCCAACAATTGGGCAAATGTCCTCAAGAGGTGGAATGCTTATGGGCGGAATGTCCTCCTGACCAAGCTTGTCATTTTGCCAAATTTCCGGACCTCCCTCATCCATAGAGTGCTCACTGCTTTGAGAAGGATTAGGAGCAATGCAAGACAGAGGGGAGAATTGATTTTCTTCTTCCGAAAGGATTATGGTAATGTGAGCAGTAATCATAGGCATGTTCAAATTGCTTTGAAATTTGAAATGCGTTGTTTGGAAAGCACTGATTGGAATAGGCTTGCACCCAGGGCTCAAGGGAGGCAAATCCTCATGAGAGGAGGTAAGATTAATGGGCGAATGTGCAGGGGTCCCAGAATGACCAATAGAAGGCTGATTGTCGCTGCCATGACGTCCCCCAAAACGGATCCTCCTGCTTTGGCGCACCATTATGACAAGAAAAGGGGAAGGCACAGAGAGATCAGAGAGACCAGAGGCAGGAACAGGGGTATGGAAAGAATGACCCAGAGACCAGATTAAACACACAGAGAAAGATCGAGACGAAAAAGCAACACGACCAATTCTAAATTCAAGAGCCTTGGATAGCTTACCCCTTATCACCGTTCTGATCCTTCCGTAGGGAGCCTTTGTGCGTTCGAAACTTTCCCAGAGAGATAAAGAGCCTGCCTGAAGCTTGCTTCTGATTGCAAGCTTCTGCCTATCTCCAAAACCCACATCAAACCAAAGCCTGGAGCCGTAAGACTGAGCGTGAGGAGTGAATACAGCACAGAGGGTCGACATGATTATAACAATCGCAATGCTGCGTTGAAGCGCGCACTTCATTAATGCGAAAATCCTGCAATATCCTTTCTTCATAACTACCTTCCTCTTGCGCGAGGTGAAAATCTGGGAGGCCACGCTGCCCTATAGCTGGCAGTACCTGGATTTATTAATTTGCATGAGGTTCATTTAATTCCATAGTGCCACCTGCATCCGGGGAAAACATGGTACATTTTGCATTTGAATGAATCTTTTAATTTGGAGTAGATGTCTAAAACAATCATAAAAATTTCATTATAAAATATGGTATGTACATTTTGAATTCATGTATAGAAAGGCTACTATGGATGTTGGTTGATAGTTAACTTTTAATATAAAGTTGTTCATGGAAAAACATACTATTATATTGCATTATAAAACATGGTACAATTTGCATGATGCATGGTTTGATGCTTAAAGGTGTTACATATTTAAGTTCATTAATATGTAGCAATGAAAGTAAATTTGCATTTAGGTGGTACATTTTGCATGATCATTCTTATAATGTTAGTCGATGATTCTTAGGTTTTGTTTAATGTTTTTTTGTCAATTTATTTAAAATGAATATAGTAAAATTCCAAATTACAAAACATGGTACATTTTGCATTTGAATGAATCTTATAATTTGGTGTAGATGTATAAAACAATCATAACTTAAAATTGCATTATAAAATATGGTATGTACATTTTGCATTTATATGTAGAAAGGCTAATACATTTTGCATTCATGTATGAAATTGTTTAAGACCAAAGAATGTATACATATAAATTACTTGTCGTGCATGCAAATATAATATTAGTAGCATCAAATCCTCAATACACCTACATAACATGCAATATACATATAACTTTGTAACTCAATACAAGACCCAATGAGCATTGCTTTCACATCATCACATTCTTCAAATCGTACAACTTAAGAGTGCAAAACAAGAAAGGCTAACAATGTACTTGAACTCTAAGTTCTCAAAGATGAATCCAAGGAGAAGAAATTGTTGGGTAGTTCAATTAAAAAAATTCTAATGGAATGCCATCCTCAATGATCCATTCATGGTCATCTTTTGGCATTCTCCATTTTTTAACTTTCAATTTTTATTTTTTTTGTTTGAACTTCTATCAACTTTATGCGTGCTGTACACACCAAGTGACTATATTGACAACTTATGACATTGAGTTGATAGTCTTTAAAGTAAACATTACTCTCAGTTTGATGAGTTTTTTGGAAAAAATAACCTTTCAGTATAATAGACCCTCTTTCATATATAAAACTGTTATCATCATAGTCTTCCAATAACTTCATTTTTCGTTTAGTGCACTGCCTCAAATAATACTTGACCTTTTCTATATTGTTAATGGGTGCAACTACAACAAAAACATCTCCTGCACAATAAAACAAATGTAAATTCATATCATAATTAACATGAAATTAACTTTATCAACATGGACTTAGTTTTATTATATATTTCTAAATGTCTATATTTTAACTATTATCTAGATACTTATACACAATTATAATTTGAAAGTAATTGAAATGTTACATTCTCTAACAAGATAAAAAACTCGATCACCTTCAAATGATACTATAGTCTCCTCTAATTCCATCTCTTCAAAGCTTGCAACTGCCATTTCCCCTTTGTATTTAGTTCTGTATGTTGCCAAGCTTTTACATGCATATTGTTTTCACAAACATCATTGGATTGTGTGTCCTTTATGCAAACATGACAAAACAATAATATTATCTTTTATCAAATGAAAATGCATTTCGGTAATCCTTTGTTTTAATTGATCACAATTTTAGAGTCCCTTTTATTGTTTTAGCTTCATATGTAATTGATATATCTACATCTTGGACTCCAATATGCCCAAAAAACATATAGTAAATTCAAACAAGAATTTAAATATGTTATTTAAAATACAATTTATATATCAAAGATAATCATTGGAAATAATATTGAGAGGGGGGGTGAATCAGTATTATCAAATCAATTAATTTAATTTTCAAAACTAATTTGTATACGCTAGTTCAGCTAAGTGAAATAGCGTGTATACGCAACTGTACTTAAGGAAACCAACGTATATGCAGATATCTATTGATTTACCCAAATTATCATGCATTGAACTTTAACCAGTATATCAAGAATTCATTAGGTAGTGCAGTATAAGCATAATAAAGCATCACACATAAGAAATGCACATGAACACCAAGATATAAGGTGGAAACCCAATGTGGGTGAAAACCACCTGCTGCTGTCGTCTTTGTCTTCTTTTAATAATAAGAAATATCTGTTTACAATTTTGTACTGGTGCAGACTTATACCAGTATGCAGGCTTCTACCTATAGAAGGCTACAACATTCTCTCGTTCTCCAACTTCTACTGGAAGGGAGCTACAACCCTCTAGCTCTTGTACTAGCTGATATGTTTACTAGTACGTAGGTTCCGGCCTACAGAAGGCTACAACCTTCTCTTTTCTTCTAGGGACCACGTTTCATAAATTTTAATATTGGATCCATCAACAACATCATTCAATCATCAAATATATCTGCATCAACCAATCTCCTTTTGAACCAACCACAACCGAATCAATTAATCACTTTGACAACCCATCAATCTGATCTTTCAGAATGCTGTCACCAGAATACAGTAACCAAAACCCAAGCCAGAACCCAGAACACTGCAACAAAAAACAGAAGCAACTAAAACATATTTTATTGTTGAAAATGCAACAAGATGATGAAGCTTAGTGCAAAGAAGTTGCCTTCACTAAGTGGGCCCGCAGGCTATTTTTGGCGCAAAGTCTATTTTTAGACTATGTTTATTTTTAGACATATGGATCATGGTCTATGAGTTGCAGGATGCTATTTATGGATGATTGGTCATTTTGGTAAAAATAGATGGACCTCTATTTTTAGACATATGGGCGGAGTCTATTTTTAGACTGCTAATAAAAAAAAAAATAGAACAGTCGAATATTATTAGCTCTTAATAATATTTGGACTATAAACATTATCTTATCCTCTTGCAGCACTTCAGTTCGAGCTACGGATGTGGCACATGCAACTGCTAGAAGGAAATACGCTTTTTATATGGGTTAGTTGAGCTATTGCATGATGGACTTTAGTTAGAACTCAAGTGATTGAGTTTGGTGGAGTTGATTGAGGAGTTTATGGAGTTGTGTTCAGTTTGACTTAGTTGAACTAGTTGTATTTAGTCTAACTGCCAAATACACTAGTGATGAGTGGTGTGAATTAATTATTAATTAATTCACTAATTATTAACTCATAAATCAACTAAAGAATACATCAGTTAACTGAGTGCATGGACAGTTCAGTGGAGACAAGTGTTAGAGGTGGGTGAAAGGGTGAGACTACTATCAGTTGTGACTATAGCTGTGCATGAGATTTGCACAATCATTGATTGAGATTGCCAATGAGGATTGCGCAGTGCAGGCCAAGGGAATTCAAACTTGGATCTGATCTATTCTCAACTTGGATTCCGCAGTAGAGGCAGGCAAACAATGGAGGAGATTTGAACCAGTGACTTGTTCAGATCTGAGCTACTTTGTGTGTAGCATGTGGAGATAGTACTGAGTACTTGTGAGGAGTATTGTACTCTGTATTGTTACATGTTCTCTATCATTATAATATAAATATAGTTCGGGGTTTTTAGCTGTATGCTTTCCCCATTACATACTGTGTTGATATGTGTGATTGATGTTTCAATGTGCGCATGCGATTGTTTTTTTTAATTCCACAAATTGATGATCAATGGTAGAGGAGTTATATATTATGCATTCATTCCACAAATAGTGTACAATCAGGATAATCTCTGTGAATAAGTGTTATATTATTCAAAATTTCTACACTCAAACTTATATCCTCTCAAAATCATCCTAACTTGAACATATTAATTCCCCTAACTATGGGGTCATAGAATAAATTATAGTCTAAGTTATGACTCTAGGGGTAGGCATCCAAATAACCCCCCTTGGTAATTCTCACTTGAAATATATAATTTTGTCTTTTATAGAACATTAAATCCTCCATAATTCAATGTTGAAATTCTAGTCATGAGAAGAAAGTTGTGAAGGGGCAAGGTTTAGAACAAATATCATCATAGGCCTCCTTAATTCTCTTGATTCTTGCTAGGGGTTTCAAATTTGTGATTGATACCAAGAATATGATATTCTCTCACCCACACTAGATGGAGGTAGCTTAGTGGCCAAAACTTAAGGCATAATACCAAAGGTGGTGGGTGCGAGAGCACTTGCTGTTAGAGGTTATTTTGGATGGTTGCTGGAAACATTGCTAATTTCTTCAGGACATGGACTAGTACTCCTCATTAGAAAAACCCTTTCATACCTTCACTAGTTTTGTTCCTATGGCTTGATACCCCATTGTTGTAAAAATTTTAGAAGACCTAATGATTTCTAAGTGTAAGGAAATTATGTCTTTTGGGATTTCATTTGCAAAACCTCCACATAAAAAACTTGGATTGTTTCAAACATGAAAACATCATTAAAAGCTAATTAACCTTTTCTTTTTATATGATACATTGGTTTTCATTCTTTATATCCTCTCATCATTCACACACCCCTTTAAGCACCATAACATACCACTTAGCACCCTTTCACTAAACACCTTCAAGGCCTCACACCTTTTATAGGACGAGTTCCAAGACTTGTAACTTTTCCTACTCAACCTTCATCTCAGAGATCACCACTTGATCAATCTTTGTTAGTCTCTTCCATCCTTAGTGCTACTTTTATAGGAACCTCATTAACTCAAAGTAGCCATTTAATATGGCCATCCATGCACATAACCTTCCATTTGCTGCTTCAATGAATCTCCTTGATATTTTGAAGTTAAAAAATGACCCCATAGCTCACGATGCTACATGGTAGGCCATTCCTATCAAATTGACTTCATACACACCAAACATTGAAGGGAAGCCTTAGGAAGGTGTTACAAACCATGTGATGACCTTTCATATATGGTATTGTTCAAATAAAATCATAATGAATCAGTTCAATTGAGGCTATTCATGACACACTCTCATTGGCCCCTTGGCTAAATGGTATGTCAGTGAAAAAGTGGGATCCCACAACACATTTAAATCCCTAGCCAAGTCATTTATCACATATTTTCAATTCCCTATATGTCATGACACATGGTTAGAATTATTTTCAGAGTTTTGACAAGCATCTTCCACTCACATTGCAAGCCATATCCATAAGTTGCACATATGCCAAAACATATGCAAAATTAAAGTTCCCAAAGAACTTCTCTTATATTATTTGGTTAAGTCCCTCTTTCTTGTGATAGAAAAGGACATTGCCACCACCATGCCAAAGAATGAGGAAGAAGACATAACCAACAATTTGAGCTCATTTATGCACAATTAGGATACCTTTATATGGTAATCCTAGATGCTCCATGACATCAACCTTTCAGCAAAGAAAAAATGGAGGTGTCAAATGCAACTAATGGAATAATTGGGTCCATTACCGAATACCAACACCAACAAGGGAACACAAATCCCTATCAAGGAAATTCATATGGACCACCTCCATCATTCCCATAGGTAGGTAGGATGTCATCAGTCCCCTCAACCACTATGACAAGTTATTATAATTGTGATCCTACTCAGGTCAATAACCACTCCATGTAAGGGGAAAATTATGCCATCCATAATTATTATGATGTGTCAACATCCCAACCCTCCTATGGAAATCTAACCCAAGGAAATCAATGTTTCCCTTTCCAAGAAAAACAACAAACTAACCCCTCACATCCTCAACGAAATGCATAGGTGAACTTTGTTCAACCTTATTTTCCCCAACAACAACAAACATTTGAACAACTCAATGTTGCTAGTCCTTCCAATAATGGGAAGAAAAAAGGAAAGAACAAATAGAAGGGAAACCAAACAGAAAGAAATATTCCAAAACAACAAAACATGCAGGGAGGGGTTAATGCCCCTAATTAGAACCAAAATATGATCCAATTCCCAAACAACCCATATAAAAATAGGGTACCAATAATGGTCTGCAAAGTAATTACCCTTGTTCTCTCTATGGTGAATATGGACATTACACCCATCATTGCCCCCAATTCTTTTAGTTCAAATGCATGAAGGAGTCTATGGGTAACCATAGTGGTCAATCGGGAAGTAATCAACAATCTGGATTACTACAAACACCTTTCCGTCGAAAGAGGTAGTAGCTACACAACAAGAAATTGGTACTCCACATGACAACAATGCTACATTTGAAAACACCCAAGATATGGCCAACTATGATGTTTATATGAACACAGTAGATATCCTACTACAAAAAATAAATGAGAACATGGCTCTCCTCTTGAGCCTAACCCATCGTTAGTAGAGGGAATTCCATCTACTTCAACCCCCCACATCAATGATCACGTGACCTCCCATTGATAAAATTTCTAGGTTGACTAAAGGACCCTTAAGGCACACCTCTCACAATGCAAAGGAAAAAAATAGTTACAACATTTTCAACAACCTTGCATAATCTCCCTACTACCATGTTAGAAATAGATGTGCTTTAAAGATGTCCAAGTCAAAGGAAGATTTTTCTTTTAGAATTAGGCATGATCAACCATTCGGGTTCACGCTTGATCATGTTTGATTTAGAAAACTCAAAACCACAACTCCCATTGTTATTTCCTTTCTAGATTCCTATCACCATATGTAATTTCATGATACAAAAATTCATCATTGATTGGGAGCATCCACATGAATCATGTATAAGAAAGTATGGAAGAAACTGGGATCCTCTAAGTTTCCAACTTCATGTATTACCCGTAAGGCATATGATGGTAACCTTTCACAACTAGTAGGGCTCTTTCAAAACTTCTTGGTGGAACTCACCAGTAAAACAATTCTCATTGATATAGAAGTCTTAGAGCCCTCCCCAAATTACAACATTCTATTTGACTAAAATTACATGTATGCAACAAAGGTTGTAGTATCATCAATATTCCACACAGTGATATTTCTTCATAATGGAAAAATTATAACCATAGACTAGTTAACACACTATGAGTCAAGGACCTCCCCTTCCCTTGATAATGTGCTACCTTTTGTAGGATCCCAAAAAGAAATGGTCCCATATTTCATAGAAGTCAAGCCTTTAAATTTAAAATATTCCACTATTGTTAGTACATATATTGGAGACCCCACTATCATTCCTTCTTTCTCTTCAACCCCTGTATGCATAGCAAATACCTCTTCCAACGATTTGTCTCAGGATGCTCAACCAATAACAACTAAACCGAAAATGGTTCTAACAATTGCTACAAAATGTTTACCATATGCCATCACTCAAACTCCCTTCCTATATCATCCAACTAGATTTGTCTCACACCAAGGGATGGTGACACTTACTTCGCCAAACATTACTCTGGAAATGCTCATTTGGTATTTGGCACTTTCTACATCATCGATTATGCCAATGGCCATTCCCAATAGATAGTTTACATCTGCCTCACCCTCAAAGGAATCTAATCTTTCAAAAACACTAACCAACACAAGGACACCATATGGAACTAAAAAACTAGTGGGGAGAACAAAAGAAGAAAGACACTCTAGTCACGACTACTCCTAGGGTAAGTCCCTGTGTGCTCTTTGTGAAATACTAGGCCATCCAACCAATCAATTATCTGCATCATATGAATTTAAGTCCTTTCTTCATGCCCCTCAGGCATCCCCATTGCTTCTCACTCCAACAGGTGATAAAGGTACCTCATCATAATAAGGGCCTATGAACCAACCACCCATGTGTAATTTGTGTACAACACATAAATTATGCACATAATTTCCCCATCATTTACTTATTTTATATTTTATCTTTCTAGCATTGCATCTCATGTGCATTTTTTTTATAGGATTCATGATCATCTAAATCCTCGATCAAGTCACCTCTTTGATGCTTGTGTTATTTAGTTTTTATGTGGTGTGATCAACCTGTATTGGGGGTTATAAAAAAAAGTTTCCTAAACCCATTAGCTGGAGGAGTGATATTTCCTTTCATGACACTTAGATTAGTAATTCCACCTATGTTTCAGGTTAAAACAATAGTCTTCCTAGCCCACAAGGTAGAAGTGTTCCATTTCAACTCTACAAGGGTGATTTTGATTACAAGTGTGATTTGGTTTTCTTGGTGACTTGTGAAAGAAATTTAATATCTTGCTCCATGACATTGTTTTAGAATACTGCCACCTTATCGTTAATTAACAATATTGTACTAGCATATACATTGCATTACAATTCACAAGTTTCTTATGAACAACGAATTAACAATTAAATGAACAATTCCTCAAATATTTGATAAATAATTAAAAGGTACTTGAAGATCTTATCGGGCTCCTCTAAGACATGAAAATAGACATATAGAATCTGGTAGTGGCTAGTGATACATATCAAAGAAATAAGGGTAAGATAATGAAGATGCCTATTTCATTACAACCAATACCTATCCCAACAAATATTTAGACTAACATCTTTATGGATTTCATAACTATTATTCTTAAATCTAGTAACAAATTAGTCATCATGGTGGTAGTCAATTTCTTTTCCAAATATGTTGATTTTGTGCTTTATCACACCCATTTACACCTTAGTTTCCAAAGTCTTCATGCATTAGATTTTTAAAGTTACATGGCATTCCTATTTCCAATGTATCAAATCGAAATCCCACATTCATTAACAAATTTTGGTAGAAGTTGTTTAGACTTCAAGGTAGCTAGTTGAAAATTAGTGTTGTGTATAATTCCTAAATAGGTGGTTAAATAAAATTGGCCAACAAACACTTAGAAACCTATTTGTGACCTTTTCCTTTACAAAAGAAACAACAATGGGTACAATGGCTATCGTTGTAGAATAGTGTTACACTACCACTTATCATGGAGCTACTAAAATGACTCCACATGAAGTTTCCTATGGAAAAATATCTTTGATAGTGTCTTCCTATTTACTAGCAACCTCCAAGGTTGTTGTAGTAGATAACACACTACATTCTAGATGATCCATATTTATGAAGCAACGACATGAAATACAAATATGAACAAAAACACAAATATACAATGAAAACATAACTTGAATTCATTAATAACAAAGTCCTGAAAATTGTTACATGCAGAATGGAAATAAATTAGCTTATGCAATGGTAGCTTATCTCTGAGAAGAGATGTAGTGGCTACATGCCTCATGAACTATGTTACAATGAAGATTAGAGGCCTTTTTATCATTAAGAAATAATGGGAAACCTTAAACATCCAAAAAAATAACCATAGGAGATGAAGCACCAAAATATTATGGGTCCCGTAGGGGTTAGTTGGAATGTCAACTTCCCGCGGTTGTAACTTTGGCATATGACCACCGTTTGGCTATCATGATACCTCGTTTCAAATATCTCCAAGAGAAAACGAGAAAGAGACCAATGAACCTATCTTACATATTTTGTATGTCTTTGTTTTCCCAAAAAAAGTCATTTAGGCCCTCAAAACGACTCCACAAGTTTAGGACTCGAAAAAATTCCAAAAATAGTAAGTTGTGCTACAATTAAGGAAAATGAAAGAAACAACGATTGGGGTCTAGGTGGAATATGTGAGTGGCCACCAATATCCACTTGGATCACTCCTACCCTCTTAGGAAGCAATGGTATCCATTACATTGAGTGCCTCCATGAGGTGGGGGAGCTTTTGATGAACTTGGTCCCTAGTGAGCCACTTGCCTTGGTGTAGGAGTTGGCCAACTTTGACAACTAGAGATAGATATGTCTCCTATTGGAGAGTGGTATTAAGTTATGTGTCCATAATATGATCAATTATGTCCTGTTCCATGTAGTCTGGGTTTAGCTATATTGGTGTTATCTATTCTATAATATCTGATGTGTCCAACAATGGTGGAAAGTATGGCGGAAGGTGGTCCACATTGAACATTGGCTGCAGGCCAAGGAATGGGAGAATGTTGAGCTTGAAATCATTGTCACCCACAACTTTGGTGATGGTGTAAGTCCGTATAGGAGTGGTAAGATACTTTATATGGGCTCCAACAAGGTGTTCTTTATACAAATGCAACCAAACCTTATCGCCCACCTATAACTTATGTGGCACTCGATGTTGATCATGCCATTGCTTGTACTTGGCATTGAACTTCTCCAAGGTGTCATGAACTTGTTGGCAGATGTGTTCAATAAACCTGGTTGCTTTATCAACCTTGGACTGTACATGTGTGGATTCTCTTTATGTAGCTGCATGAGGGATGACAACATCAATCAGACACAATTGTTGAAATCACAAACCCACTTGAAAGAGACTATGGCCAGTTGAGCTATGGAGAGCGTTGTTATAGTTGTTTTGCACATAAGGAAGGCTCTCACCCCAGGTTTGTGTATTCTTGGAGTTGTACATGTGGAGTAAGTGCACTATCATCATGTTGACGACCTCTATCTGACCATTAGTATAGGGATGGAATGCAGTTGACTTGTTGAGCTTTGTGTCCAATAGTGTCCAAGGGTTCGACTATAATGTGATCAGGAACCTACTATCCTGATATGATATAATGATTTCTGAGATCCCAAAATGTACCCATAATCGTTCAAAGAAATATTGACATTGTCCTTTGTTGTGACACTCTTCTTGTAGGCCGCCAATATATCCATTTTGGAAAATTTGTCCATGACTACAAATACATAGTCATTACCATTCTTGGTAGAAGGGAGTTTAGATAGGTAGTCTATGGAGATGGATCATCAAGGTTGTTTGGGAGTAGGAAGAGGAGTGTATAAGCCCTGCTTCTTGATGGTTGGCTTGGCAATGACATAGGTAGTGCGAGATTTCATATATTTTCCAACATCCTCTCTGAGTTTTGGCCAATAAAAGTGCTTCTGTAGCACAACCAACATTTTCTCCACACCAAAGTTTCCTACGACCAGACTGCAGTGCACCTCCAAAATAAGCTTGGTACACTCACTTGAAGGAACAAAAATGTGGCCCAGGTAGTATAATAATGTGTCTAAGAGGTGGAAATATGGAAATTTCTTGCCATCGACTAGCATCTGTTATGTGGTGGCGAACTATGGATCATTTTTGTACAATTATGACCATCTAGAGGTCTTGTGGCCACAAGAGTTGAGAACATTAATCAATGCAGAAAATGGGGGCCGATTGAGGAAATATGAAACATGATTGATGCTGCCCTTTTTTTATTTAATATTTAAGTGGAATTGTTGCAGATACGTAGACCACTTTTGATAGTGATAGTTTTGAAACTTCCCATGTGTCTGTATAAAATGAAGAGGTCGACGATCTATTTGGATGACCGTCTCCTTCCCCAAAATGTAATTCTTCCATTGCAGGAAGGTCTTCACGATAAAATACATCTCTTTATCATAGGCGGGGTACTTTCAAATTACATAAGAAAGTGTCTCACTATGATAGGCCACCAGATGCCCGTGTTAGGTGAGGACTGCACCAATAGCATAGTTAGAGGCGACTGTCTCAATTCCAAAGGGTTGTTATAGGTCTGGAAATGTGAATACAGGTGGAGAGGAGAGGCACTGCTTCAAATAAATGAATGCCTTCTATTAGGACTTGGACTAGGAAAACTTTACTTTTGCTCCACCCTTGGTAATATGACTCAAAGGCCAAGTGATATAGGAGAATATCAACATGAGCCTTTGATAAAAATTGGCAAGGCCCAAAAAGCTGCGAAGCACTATTAGAGTGGTTAGGGCTAGCCAATCCCGAATGACTTGGAACTTAGATGGATCCACATGCATGCCATGCTCATTTCTGATGTAACCCATATTTTTTACGCCGCTCATGCCAAAGGTGCATTTCTCTAAGTTGGCACACAATTTGTGCTACTGCAGGGTTTGAAAGACTTTCTGAATTTGTTGTAAGTGTTATTCCCAACTCTCGCTGAAGATGAGGATGTCATCCAGATAAACAACCATGAATGAGTTGGTAAAGTGCCACAAGATGTCATCCATTTGTGTCATAAAAGTAGAAGGGTAATTTGTCAACACGAACGACATGATTAACCATTCAAAAAGGCCTTTCTTAGATTCTAAGGTGGTCTTCCATACATCTCTCAGATCTATTGGAACTTGGTGGTAGCTAGACTTCAAATCGATCTTGCTAAAATACTTGGCCCCCTTGATTATCTAGGAGGATCTTCAAACATTTTCTAATAAGTGCCATGCCAAATGCAAAGTTGATTGAAGCCTAGGTAATGGGTTTTTGAGCTTCATGTGAAGGTTCTCATAGTTTAATTTTTTTAAATTTGTAAAATAGAAATTGAAGTTATGAGAGGATTTTCCTCAAATTCAATTTATAAATTCATGATGAAGTTGAGAGCCTTAAGGGATATTCTCTCATTCCTTGAGTTTTGGGTAAGGTCCTTGACAGATGGATTTATAGAGTTATTTTCTCCTTAGATCAAGGGATCTAAGGAGGTATTCTCTCCTTTGTTTTGGGGTTTTGAAATCTATAAAAACGCTCCTATGTACTTTGTGTGGTATGAGAGTTTAGGAAGAGAGAGCTTGAGAGAGTTTTTGGGAGCTTCATTTCTTTGAGAGCTTGGAGAGCTCAAGAGGTGTTTCAAGGGATTTGTTTGATATGTACAAGTCTTGAACTCCTTTGTGTAAGAATACAAATCTAGGTTTGGCCACCCTATTGTAAAAGAGAATTGTAGATCTTCCTCATTTAAGAAAGACAATAAAAACGATTCGACTTGTTGGAGGCGAATCCGGAGACGTATCCCAGTGGAGGGGGAAAACTCCATTATCAACCTTGATGTTTTCATGCTTTTTTTATTCCTAGTTTGATTAAGTTCTTTTACATGCATTTTAAGTTATAAGTTTATGATGAAATGAACATGTTTATGGATTAATTGTAACTTAATCTTACAAGCGCATCTGTTCATTCAAAATATCTTCTTATAAGTTTTTATGTGCTCTCAAGTTTTCAAATCACATGGTATCAAAGAAGTTCATTGTCTGACTTAGTGGGTACATTTATCAGGTTTAATTCAAGCAAGGAGGATGAATCTTCTTAAGAAGGTAATTTCCTAAGTTTAAAAATGTCGATTTTAGAAAATGAGTCTTTTTTTTTATCCTTTCTTTGCAAATATTTATCAAGGTTCCAAGATGTTTAAAGAATTCTTAAGCATGAAGAAAATGGTAGAGGAGTTGTATGATGATGACAAAGAGATCAATAAGTTGCGAAAACAGTTGAAAGCATTGGAAGATGAGAAGAAAAAGCTTCAAGATAGACTTCAAGAAATGAAGTTGCATTTACAAGCTTTACAAGATGTCCTAGCAAAGTGTCAGAATGCTAAGATGAATGAGGTAAGAAACATTTGCACACATTCATTTTTCTCTCAAGAAGATGTTTGTTTTGGTTCCTTCGAGAATCTGCTCGAGGAATTGGGTCCAAATTGTTGTCGAAAATGGGTTACGAAGGGAAAGTCTTAGGAAGACATGCCCAAGGTATGATAGAACCCATTATGGTTGAAGATTTACCTCGATATGCTGGAATTGGATATGGAAAAGAAGAGGTTGGAGAGAGTTCCAAGAACACTTACGCAAATGATGTTTCGAAAAGAACTTCTGTCTCATCAGGTTCACCTCATAAGAATCGTGACAAAGGTGATCATCAAAGGTATAGGCTTGATTATACAAAAGTTTATTTTGATTATAAGAAACATGGTAATGTCATTCGTAAATTTTTGCATAAGATTCCATGTTCATTTTGTGGCCTATATAATCATAAAAATTAGAAGTGTTGGAAGGGAATGTCTTTATACAAGAAAGTTTTGAAGGAAAATAAACAAAAGGGTCAATCTCCAAATCATAAGGAAGTTAGTAGCGAAACAAAGTCACAACACTGTTGCACACATTGTCATCAAAAAGGTCATTTGGTTGACAAACGCTGGAAATTGTATCTGAAACTTCGTTAGCAATATTGGAGAAAGATTGCACAAGACCTTTCCAAAAATGAAAAAGTCAGTCCCGTAAAGATCATTCAGGAAATAGAGCATGATGAAATGCAGTTAAAAAGGATCCATTCAAATGGATTGGTAATAAATGGTTATCATTTCTACAAAATTGAGTTTTCATGCATAATTTAAAAATGTAAATCTGTTTTTGTTGGTGAAAACAAGAAAATAAAAGATGAATTGCATGCATCCATGAATTCTACTATTTAGGGAAGAACGAGCTTGGCTTGTATTCTTTCCTTTGTTGACTTGTTGATCTAATTAGAGAAATTCTCTTAGCTGCTAGAGACACTACCTCAGCTACACCAACATGGTATGGTTCTAATGACCCTTCAATTCATATCGCTATGTCAAAGAAACAATGCAGGATTGTTTTGATATGATTCTACATTTCTTGTTGAATCAATTCCATGACGATTGGAACAACATTGGTAGTACTGGGAAAAGCGATTTTTTTTTTTTTCTCTTCATGTTTGTTTCAACAAAGCTTCTTTGTAGTTATGTATTTCCAATGCCAACAAGTTCTTTATAATGATGAAAAGAGACATGCAAAATATTTTGTTTTACAGAATATTAAGATGACTCGGGAAATTTTTGCACCAAAATTAGTATTGATAAGGTGGGAACTAACCATCACTATAATGTTAATGATGCATGAAGAGAGAGTTAAAATCTAGTAAAAGGGCTATCATGACTGTGAATAATGTTTTTGATTGTGGCTCATCTATGTTGGAAGTGTTACATATCATTATTAATGTCGGTTGGGTTCCACCTCATTCAATTGTTTTCCTTTTAATGGTTCATAAGAGATTTTTACGTGGGAATATCATGGATTTATGAAGACACCTTATAAATGTTGAATATACGATAGCCAACATTTTATGAGATTATGGGCATCAATGGCGGAATTGATGGCCACGTTTATGATAAATGGAGGCTACGTAAAATTCGCATTACAGGTCAATGAAATCAACATGATCTACAATAGAGGCTATTTATGAAAGGATTGACCACTGGACCATGCCACTGTTTACTACAACGACAGTCCATGATTTATGCATTGATTTTGGCTCATTTGGTGGCATATGGCCACGTATTATGCGGCCCATGCCACAATCAACGTTTATTAGCCCAGGTCAAAAGATGCAATTAATGGGTTATCATATCTGTCATAGGTTATGCTACCATGGATTTTAATCGAACCCACGTTGAATTGTATTATCTTGTGTTGAAGATTCAATCGGAGTTGGTTATCGTATCTTTCAGGTGTGCAAACTGATTATTAATGGTTACGTTGTTGTCCCAAATATCTCCTGCAATATTTCCAGAAGATCGAGATTGTGGCAGCATTCCATGGCTCCTTATTCAAATGTAATCAATGGATTTTATAATGGTTTTGGGGTTGCAATACAAAGAAATCCACAACATGAGTGCCAACACATGGAGGTGGCCACGAATATGCATTGCATGGTGGGATTTCTACCTCTGATTTTTGTATGGATATTTTGCTGCATGCAACGTCAATAATGTCGGTCTCACAACTGATCTATGTGATCTACGTAAATTTCATGACTTATCGGAAGTTACCGTTTGCATAAATTTGTTGTTGACAGAATCTCTATAAGGGAATGGTCCAACGCAAGGTTCGATGGTTGACATTACAAAACGGTCCCATTTTACAGATGAGTAACGTATCATGGATCATTCCATGGCAAGGAGTTTATATGTGCCAATCGCCCCATGACATGTAATGGCACATTTACTTGTGGTGTTATTAACCATGTTTTACCTATTATGGCATCACTTATGTTCACATGTTCCATAAATCAACATAGCGAAATCTTGTGGGATGATCTGTATAGTGATGAACAGTGAGATGAAATGGGTCAACCTTTTTTTGCCATATTGGAAGGAATAGTTATGGTATGCCATATATTTTTTCAACATATTTGTTCAACGCTGATGGTTGTATATGGCGATGAACCCACATTGTCCATGGTGGGAGTTTTAATTGCATCTTTCCACAGTGTGTTATATTGACCACCAGCTCAAATATTTCATAGAAAGACTAATGCATACACTATTTGGTTTTCTGAGGTTTATGGTTTTTGGGCACTCACAAAGTTCACAATAGGATGCCAATGCAACAACTATGTACTTCGATGATTGAACTATCAAGAGGGAGGTTTGGGCATATCATGAGTTGACTAATTCGTTGTAAAATTTTCATTGGACTAGGAGGTCACAATGAAAATGCCCATAGTTTGAAATAACATTCAGACGTATGGTGGAGCATGAGTGGGGATTGACAGGAGTAGGGGACGCGAAAACTACAAATGAAAATGAAAGTGCCGGACAACTGTGCTTATCGGGAAGACTGGATCCCTCTAGAGTTAAAGGAAAAATTGTTGCTTGCCTTTATGGTGCCAATCCGTTGGCTGAGAAAGGAAAAATAGTTCATTTGGTGGATAAGTAGGCGTAATTTTCTGCAATGATCCTGATAGAGACCAACAAATTTTTGCATACCCTTATACTCTTCCTGCTACACATTTTAGTGCAATGATGAAGTTTTAGTGTTTTATACAACACAGGCCCTGGTCGCTACCATTTATTGGTCAAAATACGTTAAAAAAATATAACTCCAGTGATAACACTCTTTTCTTATCAGGGGAATAATTCACTTAATCCTGACATACTTAAGCTTGATATGTGTACAATGCATGGGTAGAAGACAACCAAGATTGACAAATCATTGGCTTGGTTATGTTTCTCTTCATCTCAAAGATGATTTCTACAAAGAGAATGCCATTTTGTTTGCATATTCATTCCGTGCTTGTGTGGGTGTATTGATTAGTGGCTTCAATTCATAATTATTTAAGTGATGCTATTTTAATGCTCCCGTGATTATAGCATCAACACCATCGCATCTGATAAGCTTGGCTCAGGGTTCATGATCAATAGGCCAACATACCATAAAGACTCGATCAAAGGAAACTATAGCCCCAATTAGTTTTTCAATGCAAAGATCAGTCCAATTCTTCACAAATCACCGTGACATATGCAGGAAATTGCAGACAAAGTGCATAATTGCAGGATAGTACAAACAAAAGATAGAATTTCAGGTCTTAGTTTGAGCAGTTCAAGCAAAAAATCAATGTCTTGATGTCAAAATATTTCTCAAATTCTTGAGTCTTTGGTGGACCAAAAGCCTTCTTCTATGGGGAGGTATGATTGAGGAGGATATTGACACATTTTCCAATGAGTACCATGTCAAGCGAAAAGTTCATTGAAGCCTAGGTAACGGGCTTTTGAGATTCATGTGAAGGTTTTCATAGTTTAATTTTTTTTAATTTGTAAAATATAAATTGAAATTATGAGAGGATGTTACTCAAAGTCAATTTCTAAATTCATGATGAAGTTGAGAGTCCTAAGGGATCTTTGCTCATCCCTTGAGTTTTGGATAAGGTCCATGATAGGTGGATTTGAGGTATTTACTCCACATAAATCTCATGGAGCATATTTTAAGGATTTATAGAGTTATTTTCTCCTTGGAGGAGGGGATCTAAGGAGATATCCTCTCCTTTTTTTTGGGGTTTTGAAAGCTATATAAAACCCTCCTATGTACTTTGTGTGGTATGAGATTTTAGGAGGACAGAGTTTGAGAGAGTGTTTGAGAAGTTTTTGAGAGATTCATTTCTTTGAGAGCTTGGAGAGATCAAGAGCTATTTTGAGGGATCTGTTTGATATATACAAATATTAAACTCCTTTGTGTAAGAAGGCAACTTTAGGTTTGACCACCCTTTTGTAAAAGAACATTGTACATCTTCCTCATTTTAGAAAGTCAATAAAAATGATTCGACCTGTTGGAGGTAAATCTAGAGATGTAGCCCAATGGAGGGGGTGAACTCCTTTATCAACCTTGATGTTTTCATGTTTTATTTATTTGTGGTTTGTATAGTATACCTAGGGGTATATTATGGGGTACAGAGGGAGGTACGTAAGGGAATAATGTAATAATGTGATGGGCCATAGTTAATAAATAAAATGGTTAACCCGCATCATGTAAGGGACCACAAGTAGTTAGCAATAATGTGATAAGCCCATTGTATTAGAACTATGGTATTGAGAGACCCATGGTAATAACCCATGGTATTGTATGTATTAAGCCTATATAAAAAGGCTAGAGACTCCCCATTGAGATATGTGAATGATTATTGTATTGGCAAGCATATGGCTTGTGGAGTGTTCTCCTTCCTTAAAGAGTGATTGTATGGTGTTACTCCACCTCAAGGGTTTGATATTAATAAAGATTTGAACTTTGTCTATTTCTCTCTTGTTATTTCTGGGCATATTTTCTATTTTTATATATTTGCAGGTCATATCTATTACAAGTGGTATCAAAGCACTTGGGCAAAGCAGCGAGATTTTTATTTTTATTTTTGCAGGAATTTTTTGGGGCGGAGAGTTTCCAGATCAGATCTGAAACTTCTAGGGAAAATTTGTAGAAACAAATTATAGATCTGGATTCTTTGTGAAAAATACCCAAATTCAAAAAAAAATCGGCCGAATTGGAGTCTGGTTGAGAGAGATATCGCTGATTTAAAATCAGTTGTGTTGCAGAAATGTTTCTAACAAAAATTCATGGACGACGGATCTCGAGTCAATTTTTGCAGTTTTTATGGGGAATTTTGAAAACTAATTGCAGATATGAGATCCTATTGAGAAATTACTCAATTAAAAAAAAAATCGATTGAATCGGAGTCCAGATGAGAGAGATATCA